>CM076675.1:66319699-66432199 GCA_038501925.1 Xenopus petersii
TTACGAGGCTTCAGCGTCCCAGGGCAGTGTCAGAGACTCCCTGTACAGGTGCGTGCTCGTATCACAGGGTGAGCGCGCACCTCATCCACATCTCGAGCGCTCCTCTTCTAAACTCTTGTGAGAGGGGAGGGGCTGAGGGCTAAGGAAGCCATGAGCGGGGAGAAGTATGGGCAGCACGGAGGAGTCACTGCACACTGAGTAAGCGTCAACCTTTTTAGCTGACCCGCGTATAAGCCGAGGTAGAGTTTTTCAGCACATTTTGGGTGCTGAAAAACTCGGCTTATACGCGAGTATATACGGTATTTCATTTTGAAATCTGACATGGAGCTAGACATAGTCAGTTCCCCAGGTTTCCCCAGTCATGTTACTTGTGCTCTGGTAAACTTCAGTCACTCTTTACTGCTGCACTGCAAGTTGGAGTGATCTCACCACCCTCCCTGCCCCCCCCCCAGCATCCCATCAGCAGAATAATAGGAATGGGAAGGAATGGGAAGGTAACCAGATAACAACAGCTCCCTGGTAGATATAAGAACAGTGCTCAATAGTAAAAATCCATGTCCCACTGCGACTCCTTCAGTTGTAGGAGAAACAATAACCTGCCGGAAAGCAGTTCCATCCTGCTGGCTCTTTCTGAAAGCACATAACCAAGCAAAATGACCTGAGATGGCTGCCTACACACCAATATTACAACTAAAAAAATACACTTGCTGGGTTAGGGATTCAATTTTACATGGTAGAGTGAATTAGCTGCAGTGTAATTTAGAAATAAAAACAAAACCATAAAAATTATGAAAGAATATCATTTCCCTTATTTTACACCATTGTTTTGTACTCCATAATGTATAATACATTTTCCTGACTTAATACCATTTCTTGCTAGTCTCCTGAAAAAATTAAAATGGGGGTTCTACTGTACGTCAAACCAAACCAAAACAAAAAAACTATTTAAAATATTACCTTTTCAATAACTTTATTCCCCCCAAAACGAGTAACAAATTCTGCTGGAGAGGCAACTGTAAAATCCCTTTGCAAGTCCATTTTCTTTCTGTCCCGTCCTTGTTTGACCAAGTGCAGACCTGACATGCTGGGCCTTTAGAAAAACAAACAGACAAAAGTTTGAATAAGCATATCATAAAACAGAATGTGACATTAAATGGTAATTGTAGAAATGTTATTATTATTCAGAAACCCATTATTCAGAAAGTATTGAAATACAGAAATGCCATTTTATACAATCTTATTTAAAGGGATTATGACATGATTTTATGGTATCGCTTTTATTTCTAAATTACATAGTTGACACTGCAAATAATTCACTCTACAATATAAAATGTAATTCCTGAACCAGAAAAAATTCTCTCGACCCCTTGTGCATCAAAAAAAAATTCTCACCCATAAATTTCAATGCTTTTCGGCAAATTTTTGCCATTTTTTTTTGTATTACAGGTAGCTTTTATTGAGCAATGAAGATAATCAAGTATACAACTATTACCATTAATCTTTCATTTAACATGAACTAAATAGCAGGTGATTCAAAGGGCCGTCAAGTGAGACGAGAAGAAGTAGAAGGAAAGAAAGAAAGAAAGAAAGAAAGAAAGAAAGAAAGAAAGAAAGAAAGAAAGAAAGAAAGAAAGAAAGAAAGAAAGAAAGAAAGAAAGAAAGAAAGAAAGAAAGAAAGAAAGAAAGAAGAGGTGAAAAGAGGTAAGTGAATGTTGTAACATGAGGTATCATTTACTTGCATTTGTATATTTGGCATTGGAGCAAGGTATATAGAGTGGAGGTTTAATATGCCAATCTATCCTAGTCTTAATTACAGCCTATTATGAACATTTAGATAGGAGACCCAGGGTTGCCAAATGCCTATGAATTTATCCGTTTTCCCCGAGAGTAATTTTTGCCATTTTGTGAGTTTTTGGCAAAGCAAAATGGATCAGATTTGCCCATCACTAGACACAAGGTAAGGTGCTCCAAAATGGAAAACCCCCAGGTCCTTTTCTGCCATACTTTTTCAGTACCTCAGCACCCTCTCTGCTTGTCCGTGTGCAGTACAGAAATCAGCAAGGAGTTGCTGAGGATTCTGAAGCACTGAATGCGTATAGTGGTGTGATGGTGATAGGAAAATTACCATAGGTTGCGGATTTCTGGAAGAAATGGGGCTTCATCCTGGGTTCTAATATAACTGATTAAAATAACTATAGGGTTTCTAGCAACTTAGCAAACACCAGTGGTTTTACCTTTCCTTGTACTGTCATGGGAAAACATGCTTTTTTGCAAAACACATCAGTTAATTACCGATAGTGCTGCTTCAGCAGAATTCTGCACTAAAAACATTTTTCAAAAGAGCAAACTGATTTTTTTAATATTTAATTTTGAAATCTGACAATCTTTACTGCTATACTAAAGTGATATCACCCCCCTCCCAGCAGCCTAACAACAGAACAATTGGAAGGTAGCTTCCAATTCTTAACACAAGATAACAGCTCCTTGGTAGATATAAGAACAGCACTGTCTTCCAAAAATTTTGAAATATTAGAGAGGGGAAAAAGAGTTCTTGAGATGATGTACAAATGACCCCTTGTATTATAATGTAAAAAAATAATAATAATAAATATATATACTTGATATTGTATTTAAATTATGTAGGCTTTTGTATTGATTTAATGAATAAAATATAATCTAACCAATACACATGTTGCATTGTTTTGTCTAATGCTACCATTACTAGAGATTTCTATTGGACTCTTGGGTGCTGTAACAGACATTATCATTGAGCTAAGGTTATAAAGAAGAGCTTGGTCAAAAGTGTTTCAAGGTTGCACATTGTAGACTAAAATAATTCCTAGAACAAGTTAAAAATATCTGCATAGGCTAACTAAATGGTCTATATAAACAGCACCTACTCCAGGGGAATAGAATATGCTATAGTACATAATAGACCATGGAACCACCTACTAGTATTTGAAAAATAACATGACTGTACAATTATTCATAATTGCTTCACAAAACTCTAAATAAAGAGTTATGAAAAAAAATATCTGCATAGGTTTCCTCTGTATACTTCAATTTCATCTTGCACAAGCAGGTTAAATGGTTCCTCACAAAACTGACCATAGTGTGTGAATGTCATTATGAATATCACTGTATAACAGCTAATTTATTAAAAAAACAAATTAATTCAAAAATCACTTATAGGGGGTTATTTATTAAGCTCCAATTTTTTCTACTTGGACTTTTAAAGGGGAAAAAAATCTGGATTTTTAAAACGATTTTATTATGAACTTTTCCGCACAAGAAAAACTTATGAAAATGTATTGATAAATAGGGGGGAAAGTCCATGCGAATTTGGTTAGAGTTATTTTGAAGAAAGAAGTGGGAACTTTTTTGAATTTTGATAAATAACCCCCTTACACTTTACTATCTGAGCGCTAGCTGATGCCGTTAAAGAAATACTGCTTCAAGTGTCTTTGCCTTAATTGTTTGGCTTCAGTAAATACCATTGTTTCTCTTTTTCAGATGCAGTCCTTTTTGGATACTGTGTGTAATGTCCATAATTTGTTTTACATTAAACACAAAAGGAAACATTTACAGTCAAATTATTTCTGTCTATAGTTACTGCAACAATATGATGGTTTACCTTTTTCTTTACATATACAGTGGTGTGCAAAACTATTTGCCCCCTTCCTGATTTCTTATTCTTTTGCATGTTTGTCACACAAAATGTTTCTGATCATCAAACACATTTAACTATTAGTCAAAGATAACACAAGTAAACACAAAATGTATATCTTTGGATTGAAAGCTCTGTTTTTTAAAACTGCTGCCATTTTATCAGTGTCGGACTGGCCCACCGAGTAACCAGGAAATCTCACGGTGGGCCCAGGTGTCAGTGGGCCCTCCTGCTTCTAAACATTTGGCATATTTCATGGCCATTCCCTATTTCTGAGAACAAAGGGTCTGAATAGATTATAGTATGTAAAGAAAACAGAATAGGAAAAGAGGTTGAGTGAGAAGAAAAATAATACAGAGGGTGGGCCCCTGGTCTAAAGTTGTTTGGTGGGCCCCTGGTGTCCCAGTCCGACACTGCATTTCATTGTCAACAAAACTTAGGAAAAAGGTAATGAAGCACCAACATTTCAGCACAAAAATGTCTACCATAATATACACTTTCAAAATTCACAGCTACTAGCAGCCTACCTCAACAATAAGTAGTAGTTGTTTACAGAATGTTCATTAGCAGAATCCTCCATGCTCCAGGCTCAGAGCCTACTGTTTTCGAGTGTTTGCACCTCTTTCACAAACACAGTTAATGCAATTTCTCCAAAGTAAATGTCTCAGGCTGTGTGAAACAGACAGTATTGCATACAGACAGAAAATAAAGATTGCTTAAGCTTTTCACCTTTAACATAGGGCCTCATGCCCAAAAGCGGCATCTTTTTAAGCAGTACTGGTCTGCCATCTTCTGGATACATTTTTTTCCAGAAAGACTGACAAGAGATTGCCATCTGTTTAGATAACAGCTTAACCACTTAAAACTACCAGAAAGCTTAGAAATATATAGTGAATAAAGTACCCCCTCTGGTAAAATATAAGGATATTATAAGTAACCGAGGAGTTTCATGACCATATATAAACACGAGACCACACGAGGCCGAAGGCCGAGTGTTTTTATACAGGTCATGGAACTCCGAGGTAACTTCTAATATCCTCATATTTTGCAACTGGGGGTACTTTATTTATTATAAAACACAAATTTCAGTGAGTCATGTGACAGAAATGACATCAGAACTCACCGTTTATAAATGATGACATCAGAACTCACCGTTTATAAGGATATAACTTACAAGATATTGATAGCTTTTGTGTATTCTAAGTTTATATCTGCTCCTTTTATCAGTCACATGTTTTATTCCATTATCTATCTTAAGCTCGCCACACGACTGTGTTACACAAAAGTGTAACACAGTCGGGAATCTGGTAATTTTGTCCATGCAATCTGTTATTATTACTCCAAGGTACCCCTAAGTTTACCATCATTATAAACTTTGTGGCCCTGTACAAGTTATATGTCTGTACCCACCATGAATACAAGCTCATAGTAACAAAATTTGTGGCCACTACCCTTGTATATGCTATACAAACTAGCAGTCAAGTAGCTTGTGCTAGAAAAAAATGAATGTGTTTTTTTTTTACTATGATACACACTCACAAATCCATGGAACTGCTGGGGGGCTGAAATTATAGGGAGATTTTGACTAACAAGCAGTTGCAATATATGAAAAAAGTTATGTTCCCAAAGTATAGGGGCCCAGTGATCTTGCTAAGGGGCCCAATAATAAGTCAATCCATTTTTGTTCATGTATGAGATAGTTCATTCTGTAAATAAACCCCAATATAGATAGCTGATGTTACTCTAATAAGTAGTTCATATAAATAGTTCCATTGATTTGCTAATAAGTCAGTCAGTTGATTGGGGGTCAGTGGCGTTCATCCTAGGTTTATCCCTACCTACCTGCCCCTTTCACATTGCTATGCGTGTCATTGTCTGTTATTGAAGTTATGCAAGTTTCTACATAGGTTCCATAAATTGCAAAATGTAAATTATCTTGCTGTTTGGCTCAATAACTTGTCAGCAGTAGTTCGTATAAATAGTAAAAATAATAATTGAGCTAATAAAATCAAGTCAACCCATTGGGGGTCAGTGTGGTGCCCTAACTTTAAACCCTACCCACCTCCATCAACCTGCTCTGCCTAGTCACTGTTTGATATGCAAGTTACCCAAGTTTCTATGTAATGCAAGTTTGTAGGCAAGTCACAAAAGTTTTTTGTCAAGTTGCATGAATTGCATACATTTTGACAAAAGTTATGCAATTTATGTAATTTTGTGTTACACAGACAACAGTGTCCCCTCTTCCCCACCGACGGCTGTCCTGTGCTTACTGGACCAATATATTTACTTGCTAGTTGTAAGGCACAATTTAAAGCTTTTTTTCAAGGGGGGTGGCAAACTCATCAAGCAAAAACAACCTGTTTTCCTAAGACTAAGCCTTGGTGCCAAGCTTGTAGGAAACCAATGTATTGGCAAAGCCCATAAAGTTGCTCACAACTTACGTAATTGAATAACTAGGGGGGCTGTTTAAGTAGAGAGAACAAACCATGAAAATCTGCCATGTGCAGTGCTGTGAAAATGTTATTGGCTACTTGCACTTTGTGAACACACCCAAATACCAAACCCATTTTAACAAAACATACCCCAGGCATGTCGGTATAATTACTACAGAAAATAGATTACCATATAAACCCCAGACCAGCAAGTATAATGATTGTATACAGCCAATGAGCTCTCCATTAACTCAAGCTCTATGGATAATGGGTTTCCGGGTAGCAGATCCCATACCTGTATTATTACTTTAGACAATGGAAAGTCTCCATATTAACCCCAGATGTGCCAGTATAATTATTACAGGAAATGTATAATCAGCATATTAACCACAGATGTGGCAGTAGAATGACTGTAGAAAAGGCCAATGTGCACTCCATTAACTCCAGATATTCCAGTAAGATGAATGCAGAGATGGATAGACTGATAACTTTCCCTCACCTACACTTGTACAAACAGAATACCAAGACCAACGCACTTCTCTCCTGCTGCTTGTCTCTTTTTTTCTGCCTCCCTCCGACTGGCTCATGTCAGAAATCCACAGTGGAATGCACAGCCATCTTGCATTTCTGCTACTGACATTAAAACAGCCATCTTGGATAGGGGGCTGTGAGCTGTGAGGTTACATATAATTCCAGAGGGGAGTCAAGCTGTACAGATAAAAAGAGCTTGGGATGGCAGATCTCTCAGAGAGCAGATCTCTTAGTGAACAGGGAGCCAACGATCCATGTGTTTGCAGTCTGAAGCTATAGATGCACAGATATAGTCTTACAAAAAAATTTTGGACTGTCTGTAGACTCATCTCAACAATTTTCGTACCATGGTGATCGGACGTTTAGTCGATCAGACAGGTTTGAACATTTCTGTTGGATAATCATATCTTTGCACATATTGACAAAATCAATAGGCGACTGTCACTACTATTTTTGGGACATAACCTTTGTATGGTTACGGCCTGTCAATTAATGGCCAAACGTTAACGCTACAATTTAAATTTGATTGGTTAGTTTTAGATAGTTGCGTTACAACAATCGCTATCCATCCGTTCGTGGTACAAGGACTAACAAATTAACTTCCATGGCCGGTTTTAGGCAGGTCTTTTGCATTTAACAAGTGATTGAGGACAATTTGGGACAAAAGCTTTTTGTGGAGCATTTTTTCTATCCATCATTTTTCTTTTCAGCCCACTGTCCCAAATACATAGAAAGCTCAGATGCACTCATTTAATAACATTGTGCTAAATTTCACCAATTTGTCTTGATCAGCTTCAAAAAAGTTAGAAAACCAATACTGGATTTATTTTATGAATAATGGTATTGGTGCAATGTAATACCTGAGTTAGTGAACCGGCTTCTCTGATTTAAGTGCCATATTTCATGTTGCAAAAGGTATGAATCTATTGTTTTGAGTGCTGGAGGCCTGTGGTTTCTCAGATTAGAGGTCTTTACAAAATTTAAATCTCCAAAGTCTACTTAAAAAAATGTAATAATTAAAAATGTATTTTGCCACCAATGTGGATTTATGCTAGCTTAGTAACTATATAGTACACAATTCTTATTTTTTACAAGGTAAAATAGTACTGTTTGCTTACAATGTGAAATGGCATTAATGTATTTCAGAGCTTTCTGGATAAGGGATTTCTGAATATCCTATGCCTACTAATGAAAAAACAAAAATGTTTTGATGGTCTAACTAGAAGCTAGCTTCTTTATTGTCCTTAAATATTTTATTCTCATTATCACTAGCTCATTATTCTACCCTCTATACTACTACTCATTAGCACTACTTACCAGTAACACTTCATGCCACATGCAAACATCAATGCAAGTGGGATTGGCAAAAAGACAAAAAGCTAAATAAATAAACTAAAGCACAGAAAGAACTGGAGCCTGCAAGTGTTGCATAGTATCTTCATCATCCCTATTGCAAATTCTAAATTATTCTGGTATTAAAATTTGCTAGAAATCCTTACAAAGAATGTCAGGGTTTCATTCTGATCAGAAAAAATGAAAATTGTTGATTGAAAGTGATGAGAAGTGCATTCAGCCATGAGAAATTTTGGGGACAGATCTGACATCTTGCTCAACCCCTCTTAGCTGCCAAACTAAGTTCAGCTGAAACCCCGCCTACCAACTAGCATGATCAGGCTCACTATTCTGTTTGGCTGCACCATACATGGGGTGAGCATACATCACGGCTTATTCAAGACAAGACTGCTGGCATGAGTAGGTTTTCTATATTTCTCTGAGCTGGTGGAATCTGTAGCTGGGAAAGGAAAGTAGTGTGCGTGTGTGTTTGAACTTTAATAACCCCGGTCTGACTGCTGCATGCATGTGAAAGAATCTGTTGTAGACTGGGAGGCACAGAAGACCCTGTGCTAGAAATCTACTGTATTTGCATGAATGGCCCTACACTGCTTGTCTCTATTCGTAGCTGGAACAGATTATTTCTGTCACATAATTTTGTAAACATTCTAGGAAATCGTTCAATGTAAGTCCACACTGAGGGTCCCATTTACTTAGTTCGAGTGAAGGAATAGAATTAAAAAAAAAAACGTAGAATTTCAAATGTTTTTTTTTTGGCTACTTCCACCATCGAATTAGCTACTTCGACCACGACTTCAACTTCGAATCTAACGATTCGAAGTAAAAATCGTTCGACTATTCGACCATTCGATAGTCGAAGTACTGTCTCTTTAAAAAAAAACTTCGACCCCCTAGTTCGCCACCTAAAACCTACCGAAGTCAATGTTAGCCTATGGGAAAGGTCCCCATAGGCTTTGCAAGCTTTTTTAAGTCGAAGAAAAATCGTTTGATCGATGGATTAAAATCCATCGAATCGAACGATTCGATGGATTTAATCATTCGACGAACGATTTTCGTTTGATTGAGCGCATTGCGGCAAGTCCTTCGACTTCAATATTCGAAGTCGAAGGATTTCCATTCGGCAGGCGAATATTGAGGGTTAATTAACCCTCGATATTCGACCATAAGTAAATTTGCCCCTGAAAGTACTTTAGTTTCAGACTGCCTTTAGTCTTTTATCAAACTAAAAGTTTGATAAAAGACTCAAGGCAGTCTGAAACATTGCTGAATTTTCGGGTCAGAGCCCATGTTCCAATAACATGGAGCTTACAGTGCTAGATGTAGCCCTATGTACCATTGCCTCAATAGCTGACTGAATTGCAAATGTGTAAAAGAAAAGCCCTGGAGAGAAAGAGCCAGTCAAATAAGCTGTGGGTCACATATTTAAAATTATTACTGTAAGTCATTTTTAAGGGGTTGTTCACCTTCCAAACACTTTTCTGTTCAGTTGTTTTCAGATTGTTCACCACAAACAAAGACTTTTTTCAATTGTTTTCCATCTTTTATTTTTTATCGTTTGCCCAAAATCTAAGTTTCAAGTTTAATGTTCCGGTCTGTAGTGTTTGTCTGGCAGGTCAGTGATCCAGGGCAGAATGTGAACTGTTACAACGCTACATTTAGTTGATAAATGTAGCATCTGGGGAATATTTAGCAACTATTGTATCAATTCTAACAGCTGCCTGTAATGAAACTCAGGGATTCTGCTCAGCAGAGACAAAGATAACAAATGTATCCATTTTATCAAGTCTGCAAGAAGGTGAAAAATTACATTTTACACTTCAATATTAGAAAAACGCTCACAAACAGAAAATAAAAGTAATTGGAAAAAGTCTTTAGTTCTGGTGAAACAATCTGAAACCAACAGAACTAAAAAAAAAAAAAAAAAAAAGGTCTGACGGTGTCCTACCCCTTTAAAGGAGAAGGAAAGCTACTAAAGCAGTTTATTGCCAATAGATATACTCTGCAGAATGCTTAACCATACCCAAGTCCACAGCTCTAGAAGCTCTCTCTGTCTCTAGAATAGCAGCTGCCATATTAGCTTGGCATAACATCACTTCCTGCCCGAGTCTCTCGAAATGTGGTGTTTTTTTTGAGGATTTGAGGATTTAGAGCAGCAAAACTTTGAGGGTTTACTGTTGTATTTATATAGACATTTGTGATACAGCTTACTTAATTTTGGCCTTTCCTTACAGAAGCTGTTCTTCAACAACTTGCCATTGTCGCACATGTGGGCTCAGGAGCTGAAGCACTTCCCCCACCTCCCCATTTTCTCATCTGCCAAAACACCTTGCGCTGGTCCTTATAAGAAGATAACATTTTCAATACTACCCAATGGACAAAATGTGTGGAAAATAACAGTACATAATCATCGGCATCGTCAGTTCAACATCCCCATACCAAGGTCAGTATGAATGCTGTTAGATTAAGAGACCCAAAAACATGACGAGTGTACTGGTATGGGAACTCTCATGTTTTGGAAACTTAATAGCCATGGTGCTTCAAATTATTGGAAGGCCATCTCACATGAAGTCCATTTTAAGTACATAAATCTTTAAAAATGATTTCCTTTTATTTAGGCTAGGACCAGACGGGGTGAAATCAGTCTGCTGAAATCCACGGGCCGATTTTAGCCCCTGATTGCTAGCAGGATCCTCTTCTATGTTAGCGTTCAGAAGACTTGTGTCAGCCCCAGCGTGAGCATACTAGGGGATTTTAGCTCACAATGAAAAGTCTTGCTTTTCTTCACCAAAATGAAGAGCCAACACAATGCTTCCGGACACAAACAGAGAAGAGACTCTGCTAGCGGTCACAGTCCTCTAGAGTGAAATTCCATCACTCTCCATTCATTTCTATGGAATTTTTAAAGGAGTATTTATCACAGGATGAACTTTCACTTTCATAGAATCCCATAGAAATCATCATCATTTATTTATATAGCGCCGACTTGATACGCAGTGCTTTACCTTAGTTATAACAAATTGAATAAATGGTGGATAACAAACAAGGGTTACAGAGAACAGGACCCTACAAATTAGAGTTTACAAAGTAAAGGTTAGGGTACAATTGAGAAATTAGGATTTTAGAAACAATTTTGTGATTTTTGATACAGCAATGATTGATTAATTAAGGTAAATTGAATAAGCTTCTTTAATTAGGTGGGCCTTTAAGGAGTGCTTGAAAGTTTGGAAAGAAGGAGAAAGTCTGACAGCTCGAGGCAGAGAGTTCCAGAAAAAAGCAGACGCCCAAGAGAAGTCTTGTCGACGAGAATGGGCAGAAGTGATGAGAGGAGAAGTGAGGCGAAGATCAGAAGCAGAGTGAAGGTTTTGTGAAGGAGTGTATTTGGAGATTAGAGATGAAATATAGGGAGGGGTTTCATTATTAAGGGCCTTGAATGTGAGTGTTAGTAATTTGAATTTAATTCTAGAGGAGTCTGGGAGCCAGTGAAGGGACATGCATATGGGAGCAGCTGATGTTAAGCGGTGAGATAGATGAATGAGTCTAGCAGCCGCATTTAGAACAGATTGGAGTTGTGAAAGGTGACTTGTTGGAATACCTGAGAGGAGTAGGTAATTAAGACTGGAGATGATGAGAGACTGAATCAGTGTTTTAGTTGATTCTGAACTGAGATATGGTTGTATTCGTGCAATGTTGCCAATTTGAATACGACAACATTTTGCAAGTGTTTGAATGTGTGGTGAAAAAGACAGATGCAAGTCTAGTATAACTCCTAGGCAGCGTCCCTGTGTGGTGGAATGAAAGGTGGTGTTGTTTACAGTGAGTGATATCTGAGGGACAGGGGAAGATCTTGGAGGAAATATAATGAGTTCTGTTTTTGAAAGGTTCAGTTTCAGGTGGCGCTGTGACATCCAGGAGGAGACAGCAGAGAGACAGTCTGTAACTTGGGAAAGGACAGAATTAGAAAGATCAGGCGAAGACAAGCAGAGTTGGGTGTCATCAGCATAAAAGTGATACTGAAGTCCAAACAACTAAATACGTTTTCCTAGCGAAGTAGTATAGAGCGAGAACAGCAGAGGGCCTAGAACAGAGCATTGAGGAACACCGACAGAGAGAGGGAACGTAGTAGAAGTAGCGTTAGAGAAGGCAACTTTAAAGAAACGGTCAGACAGATAAGATGTAAACCGTGAAAGAGCAGTGTCATGAATGCCAGCTGAGTATAGAATGTCTAGGAGGAGTGGGTGGTCAACTGTGTGAAAGGCTGCAGAGAGATCTAGTAGGATGAGTATGAAATAGTGACCTTTAGACTTTGCTACTAGAAGTTCATTGGTTATGAAATGAATGGAGAGTGGTGGAATTTCGAAAGGATTGCGGCAATATCTAACTTGACCCTTTAATAAATATACCCCACAAAGCAGATTTCAGCCCCAAAATCCGCTCCATGTGTCTGCACCCAGGCCAACACAGTGGCTCTGGGTGTAAACACAGAAGACCACAGTCAAGATCCGGGGGGCTGTTTTTTGGCCTGCACTCATGCAGGAAAAGAATCAGTCGACCATGGACATTTGTCTTCTCCTGTGACTGTACTCAGAGTCACTGCATCAGCCTGGGTACAGACACACAGGGGTATATATATCAAAAAGTGAAGTTAGAGATTGTCACGGTCCTCTAGAGTGAAAACTCGTTTAAAATTTCCATATAAATGAATGCAGAGTGGTCGAATTTCTAAAGGACTGTGATATCTAACTTGACTCTAATAAATATACCCCACAGAGCGGATTTCAGCCCCAAAAACTGTTCCATGTGTCTGCACCAAGGCCAACACAGTGGCTCTGGGTGTAGACACAGAAGACCACAGTCAAGATCCGAGGGGCTGTTTTATGGCCTGCACTCATGCTGGTAATCCAAATTACCAAAAAAAATTGAAAATGTCATGACCTAAGCATTCTGAAAATAGATCCTATACCTGAAATTGTAGATTTCCCATGACAAACACTTTAAAGTATTGGCACACAAGGGATTTTATCTCTTTTTATTTTTAAATCCCTTTAGATTTTGGGGCTGATTTACAAACACAGGTGACAAATTGCACAAGAGCAGGTGGCAATATCATTCAGCCAGGAATTTACAAGTAGCAAAATGAAATACCTGATTCTTGCCATTGGCAACATTGGCACTTGTACAATTTAGCACAATTTTCTGTTTGAAAATCATGTGCCTTTATAGGTTATACACATTAAGATTTGCTCATTTGGCATGCCAATGCAGCCCTCGCATTACAGGATTTTCAAACTGGCAAAATATCTGTGAGGGAGGCAATCAGGTAAGGGCCATATATCAGTAGATAAGCTGCTGACTGGATCTGAAGTTGACAAATAGGCAGCCTAAATCTGCTGTGTATGGCCATCTTAAGCACAGAAATTACAACATTCCTTAACAAGAGATAATTACTGGAAGGAAATTTGTAGCAGCTTAATTAAACAAGGGGACCAAGTGCCACATGAGCCATAGGCTTCATTCACATGAAAACACAACCTCAAATAACTCTGAATAAGCCATGGTCAGCCTAGCTGCTTTTGTGATAAGATGAACCAGACAACCATGCAAACAATTGTGCAAACTGTCTGACAGTCTAAAATAACCCATGCATTGCATCATTTCAAACCTCTGTCACTCCGAAAGGGTCAGATTTGTAAGGTCATTCATCTAAAAACTCTTTGTGGCTTTTTCTGGGAGAAAATTCCCAGCTGAAGGGACAAATTTAAGCCCAGTCATACAATTTTAATAGGTGGGAATTACAAGATAGATCATGGATAAATGGACATATACAGGTATGGGATCTGTTATCCAAAATGCTCGGGACCTGGGGTTTTCCGAATAACAGAACTTTCCATCATTTGGATCTTCATACCTTAAGTCTACTAGAAAATAAACATTAAATAAACCTGATAGGATGCTTCCAATAATCAGTAATTATATTTTAATTTGGTTCATGTAGAAAGTACTTTTTTTATTATTACTGAGAAAATTAAACAATTATAAAAATTTGGATTATTTTGATAATATTTTGAGTCTATGGGGGCCGGCCTTTCTGTAATTTGGAGCTTTCTGGATAATAAATCCCATACCTGTACACACAACCCAATAGGTAGGAGTTGGAAGATGGAATACTCAAAGAAGAAAAAGAGAAGGGACAGAGAATAAAAAAAAAGTAAAGGAAGAAAAGTAAGAAAGTAAAGAAAGTAAGTCATATTTACTTTTATCCCATTGTAACAGATACATACTGCATCACAAACCCACATGTGTTTTCTATTACTTTCTTATTTCTTTGTTTACATGTACCAACTATGATGGGATGGGTACCCTATATTAATAAATAGTTTCCACTCAGGGACATGTAGGGCTTTTCTCTTATATTTATTTTTGTCTTGTTATGCTAGATCACAGTTTTATTTCAGAAAGGACAATAAGCTTGTGTTTTGTGCAGTACTGGCACAATTACCTAGTAACTAAATTCGAACCCTTCTGCAGAATACTAAACACACAACAACTACATTTATTTATACAAGTGTTATTAAGGCAAAACAATTAAGAACAATTGTTTTTTTTAGAAATTTAAGTAAGAACTGTCCACAGACAAAGCAATAGCTTATCATTATTATTATTATTATTATTATTACTGCTATTATTATTATTATTATTATTATTATTATTAACATGTAGTTATAAAGTGCCTTTACATTTCAAAGTGGTAAAGGGCACTAAATAACTTTTAATATTATGGCAGGGAATAGGTTAACTAGGAAAAAACTACACAAAATGTTTAGAAAGGATAGCATTAAAGGAATTAACTTTTACTATGATGTAGAGAGTTATATTCTGAGATGAATTGCAATTTTTTTATTTTTGGTTGTTGAGTTATTTAGCTCTTTATTCATCTGCTCTCAGGTTGCAATTTAAGCAATCTGGTTGGGTCCAAATGATAAGTAGCAATTCCAAGAAATGTGTAGCCTTAAAGAGCATTTTTTGAAAGCTGGTCAGAAGAAACAAAACTCCAAACAAATTCTAAAACTTTAAAAAACAATATGAAAACCAGCTGAAAAGTTGCTTAGAATTAAACCATCCTATAACATATTATGGGGCAGATTTATCAAAGTGTGAATTTAGAACTCACCACAGAAAAACTCACTCACTTTCCATTCATTCCTATTGGATTTTTAAAAGCATATTTATGAAATAGTGAACTCCTCTGATAAATACAATTCTAATAATCCCACAGGAAAGAATAGAAAGTGGGTGAGATTTTCTGTGGTGAGTTCTAAATTCACACATAAATCTGCCCCTAAAAGTTAACTTAAAGGTGAAGCACCATTTTAATGTGCATATACATGCATTACTGTCAGGGAATGAAATCCATAATAAAGATGCAGCAACAAGCAGGCTGAGCAAGTAACCCTGTATACTAAAAACAAATCCAGTTTGTATAGCTTTATATGTAAACCAGTGATACAATGAAAAGTAAGGCAGGTGCACTTCATGAGGCCTCTGTTTTCAGGAAGTTTGACAGACAATGTTTATTTGGTGGGGTGGGGCCTGGAATCATGAAAGACCTGAACGGTCTCCAATAGAAAGCTCACACAACATGCATGCAACTGGATGCAGACACTACTCCATGGGTGTACACCCAAGCCGTCAGAGAAGACAGGCGATATGTGCCATTAGCCCAATACAAAGATGTACCACACACACTATGTAGAACAATGCTTCACTGTAGGGGGCAAATTTAAAACAATATCTGTGTAAAATGCATTTTTCTGTCCTAGATTAATGAAGAAGGGAAAGTTGTGCTCACCACTATTTTTTAAAACCATTAGGCGGGGGTGCAATGAGGGTGTGACCACAAAATACATATAGTCAACTACAATAGGTCCTCTGCACTCAACCCATTTTCAATATATTTAAGACAGAGACATTTTGTGCCTACTGCTACTAAAAAGTCCCTTACCCTTTAAACAACACAGGGATTGTTTGTCCATATATTGCAATATATTTAAGCTGGCCAACTATGTCAAAGTCATCCCATATCTGGCCAGTCCTACGCTTAATTTTCATCTGATTCATTAAGAATTCAATTGCTTAATTATACATTTTACAAAGGGACTAAGTTTTACCTGCAACTTACTAGCTGCTTTCAAAGTAAAACTCCCAAACTTGGCTGCCCTTTTATTAGACACCAGTGGGATCACCTGACTATAGCTGGGAAGGGTGGGAGCTACAACATGGAGCTGGTCACTGCTCCTGTATAACTATAGTCAGGTGATCCCACTGGTGTCTAATAAAAGGGCAGCCAAGTTTGGGAGTTTTACTTTGAAAGCAGCTAGTAAGTTGCAGGTAAAACTTAGTCCCTTTGTAAAATGTATAATTAAGCAATTGAATTCTTAATGAATCAGATGAAAATTAAGTGTAGGACTGGCCAGATATGGGATGACTTTGACGTAGTTGGCCAGCTTAAATATATTGCAATATATGGACAAACAATCCCTGTGTTGCTTAAAGGGTAAGGCATTTTTTAGTAGCAGTATGCACAAAATGTCTCTGTCTTAAATATATTGATAATGGGTTGAGTGCAGAGGACCTCTTGTAGTTGACTAGATTAATGAAGGTCACTTATAGAAACATTTTGGATTAACATTTTTATGTCTCAGACATAGGTGATAAACAGTTTTCATATATTTAAATACTTGTTATGGGGGGGGGGGAGTCACCATATATCAGCCTCAAAGGTGAACCTGATGAAAATATGTCTGAAAGACACTGCCCAGAAAGCTCTAAAGGCCCAGGCCAGGGTTAATGTCAACAGCATAGCTTACTAAGGGACTCCTATATAATGCTCTACCACACAAACACACAAGTATATATTATACAATTTCAAAGAAAGCTCTTTAAAAACAGATTCAAAGCAACCTTGTATGCACAGTAGCTCACCGATACAAATGTTTGTTAATTTTTTTCAAGCTGCAGAACAGTAGCAGTGGGAACCATGTAACTGCACCTCAGAACTAAGAATACAGTTCATGCTGTAGACTTGCATTCAAAAATGTCTTGATTTCTCAAGAATCAAAATCAGGGATTCTCAGAAATGTTTGATTGGATTTAGTCAAGCCAATAAAAAGTTGAAATTCATAAAAAAAAAACACTGCAGTGAGAGTTAAAACTGGACAGATAAGTAAATGTGAAGAACAGTGATCCCCAAACAGCGGTACATCTGAGTACCGGGGTGTTTTCTGAACAAAGATTTTTAGTGAAGCAGTATTCAGTTCTATGAAATTAAATCGAAGTCGAAGGTCAGATGAATTCAACCCAATATCAACAAATTGTTCAGGATAATGTTCAAGCATCAGTCACAAAGTTGAAATGATGCAGTTGCAGGGGTTGGATATTCCAACAAGACAATGACCTTAAAAACATTTTGAAATCTACATTTTGTATGGAAAAATGGTCAAAAATACCACCATCCAGAATCCAGACATTTGCAAAAGGAGGCTCAACTAAGTATTGATGTAATATATCTGGGGTGCCCAAATTTATGCACCTGTCTAATTTTGTTATGTTGCATATTGCATATTTTCTGTTCATCCAAAAAACTTTATGTCACTGCTGAAATACTACTGTTTCCATAAGGCATGATAAATATTAAAAGGAAGTTGATACTTAGCTTAGTCAATGATAAACAAAACTCCAAAGAATTAAGAGGGGTTCCCAAACTTTTTCATATGACTGTATGTCCATTAACCACAAAGATTTGTGTAAATTGTTTATTCTTCGCTGTGTCAATGGGAACTTTGTCCTGGTGTGGGTGGCATAGTGTTTATTAGGAATATATTTGTACCAGAAAAGTTTTGTTTCCCATAACCACAGTGCAGGATGTGTTTATACATAAATTGAATGGGAGCTTAAATACTAAAAGTGTTTAACTTTTTTCACTTGCTTTATAGAGAAAAACTAGGTTAAGGCTTGGTGGCACATGCTTCAAGTTAAATCTTTGATACTGAGGGAGACAAAACTTCTGAAAAAGATAGGATAACAACGACTGCAGCAAGTATCTCAGGCAACCTGGCCTAAATGCAGGAAATTGTGAAGGAGATCAGATCTCTCGTCCCCACTGTAGTGGGGATTTATTTGCAGGTGACAAATTTCCTCAAGTGCCATCACCCCAAAGCTGGTCATATATGAACTGAAAATGCCTGAAAATATATAAAAATGGTTAGGAGCGGCCCTATCTGTATATGGGACCAAAGAACTGACTTGAATTGAGCTTGTCCAATATATCAATCTGGCTGTAGAATCACACAGAGTCTGCAGGGCTGTTTTAAAGGAGAAGGAAAGTCTTCGTGCACTTGGGGGTGCCAAATGTTAGGCACCCCCAAGTGACTGTATTTACTTACCTGAAACCCAGGGCCAGTGCTCCTATCAGCAGAAAACTGCACCGGCTCAGGGTTCTTCCAGTGAGCACCAAAGAGCGTTCCCCTTACGTCTTCCTCTTTTTTCACGCGGTTGCGCATGCGCAGTAGAACAACAACAACTGCGCATGCTTTTTCCCCTGTGAAATTTGAAGAAAGAAGAAGCCGGAAGAGGATCGCTCAGTGGTGCTCACTGGTATAACCCCGGCCCTCTCCTTTAAAGGAGAAGTCAACTACCCCCCATAAAGGATTAGGGGCATTTATATGTGTTATCACCTATGGGGGGGAGCAGGGAGGGGTATGTAGGGTGCTGGGAAGGGGTTTTTTATTAGTGAGGGGGTTGAGTTATCCTTTAAAGACACCAGCAGGTCTAGGGTCATTGGTGGGTTACCACTTTCCCAAGACATTTATGATAGAACAACTGTAAGTATGTGAACTTCAATATAGAAAGGCAGGGAAGAAGAAAGGAACAAATGGTCTGTACTTACTAAAGAAGACATGATGCCCAGGTGTGCCACCCTGGACCAGAAGCAGATAAATGCCAAATTGGGGATGACACAAGAAATAAGGTAAAGAATTTACCCATCCTGTAGAATCATTCCAGTTGATTAAAATTAGATTCTACCATGCCTGCAGGATGCTTCTGTCAAAAGTTATACCAGATGAAAAGTCTACAGGGCATATGTTACCCATTTATTTAATACCACTTATTGCAAGGACAACAAAATATTTTTAGGGTTCTAAAAACCTAAGAAAGAGTAAAAAAAAGAAAATGTATAAATAATAATGTATCATAAAAAGACATACCTCATTTGCAAAGCAAGATTCTCTTGATAGTTTGAGAACCCCAAGTCAGAAAGGGTATCCGAGGTTGTGGAGGCTATGGATGCTGGAGATGAAGATCTCTCTTTATCCTCCAGGTCCACTCTGACCATTGAGCTAAATTCATCCTCTGAATTGTCCTCTGACACAGAACCAATGATAAAATGGGAATGCTGATCAAGCAACTTACATTGAGGCAAAGAATCCCCCATTTTGCTCTATAAAATAAAAGACAAAAGATAGTGGTTATAACGCAACAAATTACAGAATTATGACAAAAATGCTCCCTAAACTGTCCTAAGAAGCCAACAAACATACCCCAAAAAGTTGCCATATGCAGTATTGGTAGGATTCTTCATTTTTCATTCATGTTAAGAGCATGCACCATTTCTCACCTTAAATTAGCTGTTCAACAAACAGGAGGCACTTGACATTTTGACACTTCAATCCACACGCTGTTTAGTAAGCAATGACATGCATGGTGTCTCTGTCAGAACAATGGGGCGTTTTTCAGAGAGAAAATGCACAGATGCACATTTTTCTCTAAACACTATTTTAACATTGCCCCCAAAAATTAGCTATCCCAGCACTTCATACAATTCCTCCAGGTGCATTTAAAAATTTTTTAATTTCAATGAAATTCTGTCTGCACTTTAAATGTCCACAGTGTAATCACAGCAAATTCAAAACTACATTGTTAACCACAATCTTACCACAACTTTTTGGCAGTGTTGGGGGTATGAAAGAAAAAGATAAGAAACAGCAGCAGAGACTTGCACATTAGTCCCTGAACAACCTTCATTCTAAGTCATCAGCAGGGTCGGACTGGGGGGCCCGGGGCCCACTGGGACTGCTGGTCCAGGGCCCCCGCCCCCCCTACTGCGCCGCTCGAACACCGCCATGCGCAAGCGGCGCTTCTCGGTGCGCAAGTGCCGTTGCGCATGCTCAAGCGGTGATGCGATGCGCATCGCCGGAAACTTTTTAAAAATTTTTATACTATTAGAAGTGGGTCTGGCCCGGCGGGGGCCCACCGGGTTTTTTTCCCAGTGTCCCGCCGGGCCAGTCCGACACTGGTCATCAGTGCTAAACGTTGGGCTACTGTTTTTATATTTTAATTTGTCTTCAATCCACATACATCATGGTGGTTTGAGTCATAGAGAGGCTGGGTCTGCATTTTCGAACTTACCCAGCCAGCCCCAATGGGAAGGTCTGAAAGGGTCTGCCGCTGAGGATGGTGAATTATATTAGTTACATATACAGTATATATTTATCTGCTGAATGGAGCCAAGAAGAGGAGAATGAAGAGGACCTTTAAAGGGCATGTAAAGTCTAAAATAGAATAAGGCTAGAAATGAACTTACTGCACCACAAGCCTAATCAAACAAATAACTTATGCTTTCAAAGTTGCCTACAGGGGGTCACCATCTTGTAACTTTGTTAAACATCTTTGCAAGACTAAGACTGTGCACATGCTCAGTGTGGTCTGGGCTGCTTAGGGATCGTCATAAACAAAGCTGCTTGAGTTCTGCATGGCTGGGAAGTAAGGCGGGCCTCCCCTTGCTGTTCATAAGTATGATTGTTTCCCTGCTAAGCAGTTAGGGACCATCTGACAATTCCTATCCACAGCAGTAAATGAAGGGGGAATTTCACTGCATACAGTCAAGTTTCTAAAAACAGTACACATTTTTTAATTAAAGTATATTGGAGATAGGTTTTTTTTCATTAAAGAAAGTAGAAATGGGATTTTATTTTTTTGCCTTTACATGCTCTTTAAAGGTAAGTTCCACTGAACACCAATGATCATTTTTTTTAAACCCCTGACCACCAATGTTTTTTATTTAACTTTTATGGGGGACCCTGGCCACCAATGATTATTTCAACTTGTGGGGGGCCTAGGCCATCAATATTTGTTTTTTAACGTATGGGGGGGCTGTCAACCAATGGTTTTTTTACCTATATGGGGGCCTGGTCACCATTTTTTCTTACCTATAAGGGGGCCCTGGCCAAAAATGGCTTTCAATAACTTGTGGGGGGGGGGGTCAATCCACCAATGTTTTTTATTTAACTTGTGGAAGGGGGGCCTGGCCACAAGTGGTTTTTAAACTTGTAGGGGAACTGGCCACTAATTATTTTTTTATAACTTGTAGGGAGGCACTAACCGCCAATGGCTTTTTATAACTTCTGGGGAGGGTTTACTGTTTTAGCTCTGATGAATGTGTGGCCTTTTTACTGTGGGGTGGGCAGGGCTTTGGGAACCAGGGTGCCCAAAAAATGTTGTCGTACGGGCCCTGTGATTTCTGATGGCGGCCCTGTATGTATATATGCATATACAGTATAAAGTAAATATAAATATATATATATATATATATATATATATATATATATATATATATATATATATATATATATATATCTACACACACACTTTTCATGCTGAACCTATTTCTTTTCTTTGCAAACCTGAAAGTGCTATGTAGCCTATTTTTAGGCAATGCTGATACTTATTTTTAAAAGCCAGCCATAGGATGAAAGATAATTTACACTGCAAATATGCCTTCTTGCAGATTTTTTGACAACTCCGCTTATCAGCCAGTAATCAGACACCATAACATACCCGTAAAGGTGCAACATAGGAATATGTAGTCCTTTCAGCTGTTGCTGAACTGCAACAGACAACATTCCCCAACATCCTCTGGCTGGTGGAGGATGCTGTGGTCCAATAACACAAAAAAAGTCAAGTTGGTTATACTTGGAGCTGCTAAATTAAACAAAACTGCAGTTGTGTGCACATATAGAAATACCCACCTTCTTTTGTGGTTAGACTGTAACTATTTCTGTACTCACCTGACATTCTTTAGTTAAGTACAAGTTATTCCAGCTCCAGCAATGAGCAACCCAGGAAGTTCAGAACATGTTTTTTTTTTGTGCTAGCACCATGTGCTTCATACATGCCACAGAGTGCTCACAAATGCAACCGCAATCCATGATAAAACTTTCTAAACGTATTCATACAAATCAACTTCTCCGATCATTTCATTTACGGAGCTACAAAGGGATGGCGCGACTTTTATTTCCCACTGGAGCATGCAGAACATAGGTAACTGGAAGCTTTTTATGTTCTCAAGGAAGTAAACACAGGCTGAAGCAGTGTGACCTGTTCAGACACAAGATAGAGTTGCCATACCACACGAACACTGGACGTGTATAACAAAGTACACGTTGCCTGGGAGAATGAACATGCATTTGTCCAACTGGTTTGTATGCAAATGGCCTAATAAGTGATTAGTTCTAACCATGTGTACTGTCAGGTTTATAGGAACTACATGATAATCTTACAAAGGGGGTTGTTCATAAAAATAGTTAAAATAATTGTGTATACTCAAAATGACATGGAGATCTCTTCCAGGACTAATTTGAGTTGATGTACGGATGCAGGCTGATACTTATGCCCTGTTGTCACCGAATATCTCATGAGTGAAGGGAAATGGTTGGGCTGTGCATCAGTGTCACCAAACGTTCCATGCCCCGTATTAAATCATGAACTCCAACGTCAGCGACTCACCTGCGTAAAGAAGATCAGCGAGAACCTCCCCCAGCAACTTGGACGGCCGGAATGAATGACAGGAGCCCTACAGCAAGATGATGGTGCTGCCCAGACTCTGTTTACAGGTGAATTCACGTTGCCCAGCCTAAAGCCTATTCCCCACACGCCCCCTCACAATCTGACAATCTGAGGGGTGGTGTGATCGGGGTTACCTCAGTGCAAATGGTACAGCCTTCAACAGATTGGTTCAAATGAGACCGTGACGTAGGAGCCATGTGACCAAGCTGTGGGAGGGAGGGGCTGATGCAGTGTGGGTCTGGCCGCTGTGGAATGTAGAATTGTGTAGTTGCCGGGTTGAACTGCTGCAAAATTGTAGGGGGGAAATTTTGAGAGTTCATATGGGTCACAATGGGCGCTGTGCTTGGGGGCAAATGTGAGCTGCTGGGGGACCGTGGTGTGACGCAGCAAACAGGGTAACAAGGATAATAAAGTGTTCAGGGCTGCTGGAGGAATGCAGTGTGCCTGTACATGAGTGCTGGAGGCGTGGCCTGGTGATCTGCAGATTTGCAGTGTGTGACCATTAACGGGGATGCCAGGTAGCAGTTTCTAGAGTGTGATTATGTGGTTCCCACCTTTTCTGGAAGAAAATACCGGCCTTCCCATGTTCTTGTGGTTTTTCTTTATAATATACATTGGCATCAAGCAACATTTTTACCAGCCAGGCCTGTAAAATACTGGCCAGATGGCAACCCTAAGTGGGCAGATTTATCAGAGGTCGAGGTGAATTTTTAAATGAAAAAAAAATCGAATTTCAAGCTATTTTTTGTGTACTTCGACGAGGGAATAGTCCAAATTCGATTTGAATTTGAAAAAAATTAAAAAATTGGAATATCGAAATGTATCATGTACTTTAAAAATGTGACCATTCGTCATCTAAAACCTGGCAAATTGCTGTTTTAGCTTATGGGGGACCTCCTAGAACCTATTTGGAGTTAATTGGTGGACTCTGAAAAATCAAAGTTTTTCTATTTTTGGAAAAACTTCAAATCCAATTTAATCGAATTCCTTTGATTCATACGATTCGAATTCGGACCTATTAGATCGAAAACGGACCTATTCAAAAAACTTCAACTTCATCTCAGTTGGTCTTTTTGAATTCGAATTTCGAGGTTTTTTCAATTCGAAATTCGACCCTGGATAAATATGCCCCTATGTGTACAGGGCTGCTGGGGAGCACACAGTGTTTAGGGTTGTCACTTTTTCTGCTAAAAAAAACGACCTACATTTTTATCATTTGTTGTTAATAACATTGGCGTCAGGCATTTTTACCAGCCAGGTGGCATCCCAAAGGGTTAGGTCACAGGGGACATTTTTATATTGCATTGTGGATAGGGTTGCCACCTTTTCCAGAAAAAAATACCGGCCTTGATATATAGTTATCTTTTTTCCCTATTAATAACATTGGGATCAACCATCATTTTTAAATAAAAATACCAGGCAGGTGGCAACCCTGGTTGTGGAACAGGCACTATAGCAATTTCCACTGGGCGTTTGCAAGCCAACATCCGCCAGCATTTGCATTTTTCAGAAGAAACGCCATTAAGCCAAGGAAGTGCCACATTATTGAACTGTAAAGGATCCACAGGTCTGGAAATACATCACTGAAATATGCTGCATTTTTTCAATATGGCAGGCAATCTCTAGCGAGATGGAATGCACATATACGTATTTGTAGCATTGTCTGGTAGTGATGTAGTTATGCTGCGTATTGACTATCAGTCCGGCTACATTTTGCATGTAAATTGCTTTTCGACTTGGCTTTTTTTCACAAATGTTTAATAAAATTCTTTTGAGCAGAATTAGAAAAAACAGAAATGCATGTTGGGAAAAGAAAACAGGCTGAAAAACGCACATTGTCATGTGCATGTGGTTTTATTGATGTATTTACGCTCAATCACGTATTTCTTAAAACACCCCATGTGACCTCGCCCTAAGTCTGATATTTCAGGATGTCTTGGGGAGCGTTTGCTCTATGGTGCGCACACACACACACACCTGTTTTGCTCATCACACAGACCCAAACTCAGAGCGCACACAACTGACAGCTGCTCGGAAAATAGCATGTACAGGGCACAACGGACATATTTCCACTGACTGCAGTAGGAGAATGAAAAAACCCTTTTCTGTTCTCCAAAAGGGAGGAGCAAGCTGTTCCATTCAGCTGACATAGAACTAGGGTGCAGCATGTCATTTACACAGGACCCAGCAGCACACCCAATCAAGAGGCAGAGGGGGCAGGGTCGCAGACGAACTGCTAAGAATGAGGGTGAGCAGCATCTGAGAGGCCCAGGATGAAAGAAATTCTGTATGTGTCTTTAAACTGTGCCATAGAGCTCAGTGTGCCATAGAGCTCAGTGTGATATGTGCAAGGCTGCTGGGGAGCAGAGAGCGATATATACAGGGGGGATGCAATAGGACTGCTGGGGGAGGGCAGTGTAATATGTATAGGGCTTTTGGGGGGCTGTGTTGCACTGTTGACCATCAGATCACGTTAGTCTATGGTCCCACTCTCCATACTCTTTTTACACTGTCATATGCATAGTGCTGCTGGGGGAGCACAGTGAAATGTGTTTAGCACAGTGATCCGTTGCATGCAGGCTTCTCTGAATCCTAATTACTTATGCCCCTTTCTTAGCTCCCAGTGCAGGAGTCTTTTTCTGTCCCATCTTTCCACCAATACATTCATCCCCCTGGAACCCTGTCACGGGAAAGATTGTTTCCAAAGTGTCTGATGAACTTGTGTAAGTGGGGGTGAAACAGTCAGATGGTTGGAGAGGCGTAAATATATCCTCCAGTAGCTGCTCAGGGGGTGGAGGTGGGAGGAGCTGGGACATCTTGATCAGTAGCACTGACATTCGGCAAGCTCACAGAACGTGGTGTCCTGGAAGGATTTCTCAATTATCTTTCCCATGATGAAAGGGAAAAAAGCCAAGTTTTTTTTCTTTTCTATCATATTGTGGTCATTTCATGGAGGCAAGTCTGACTGTTGGCATTTTACAATATCTTAGCTATTGAATAACATTGCAACAAGGGGCATATTTATTATGCTGTGTAAAATAAAAGAAAAGCTGTGTAAAATATTGCATGGTGTGTGGCATTTTACGCCATGCGGACGACAGATTGGCCATCACATCGCTGCTTAACAGAGCTCAAGATAAGAAATATATTAACTTATGTAGCAAATTGGAACATTTTACAGAGTTGGTGCCACCCCACTCCACCCAGAGTTGCTCCGCGGAGACATTAGTTGGTGAAAGTTAAACTTTTTTTTTTTTTTTAAACTGAAAGTTTTATTAAGCAATTTCTCATATGCAACAACATACATATATATGGGAATAGGAGGAGTGGGAGGGAAAGAAAAAAAAAAAAAAGGGAAGTGAAGGGAAAGGGGGAGGGGGTCAAGAAAAGAAAAAAAAAATGAAAAATGAAGCACAAGCATTTTGGCTGCAAGTCCTGAATTCAAAGAGCAGAGTCCATAAGTTAAAGTGTCCATCATAGTCTATGGAAAGGAGAACTGGAAAAGTGCCATCCTTCTTTTCACGGAGGCGTGCCTATGGGAAAGTTAAACTTTTAACTTCAATATTAGAAAAACAATCAACATTTTAAAAACCAGCAATGGAAAAAGTCTTTATATCCAATAAACTATTTAAAAATAAAAACATGAGAAAAAATGATTACACAATAGAAAGGTCTTACAATAGAGGGGCTTGTACTCTCTTAAATGGAGAATGGTAGTAGCTGAAGTTAATACAGACTGTAGCATCTAGAGAGGGCAGTTAATAGCAGGATACTGTAGACTGGGTGGGATAGGATGTGCACATGCATGGCTTAGCTGTTGCTTGTGAGAGAAAAGGAAGAATATTGGCAATATTGCGTAAGATTAACTGACAGGCTTTGATTCAGCTTTAATTCAGTGGGTTGAACAAAAAGATTGCATAAAAATGTGAGGAACTAAAGCCTTTTTTTAACACAATCACTTAATTTCAGGGGCTCAAAAGTAATTTTACAAATTAAAAAATTGAAAATAAAATGTTCATTTCTAATAGTTGGTTGAAAACCCTTTGCTGGCAATGACAGTCTGAAGTCTTGAACTCATGGACATTACCAGCAGTGGCATAACTATAGAGGAAGCAGACCCCATGGGCGGGGAAAATGGGGGCCCGGACCTTGGGGTCGGCTTCCTCTATAGCTTGGGGGTCAGGCGCGAAAGCACTTAAACGGGTGGGAGGGGAGAGCTGGGAAGCTGCTCCCTACAGTCGACGCTGGGCCCCATTAATGATTTTTCGCTGGGGAGTAGAGCCGGCAGAAGCTTCTCCCTTTACGCCCAGCCCCTTCAATGGATTTTTTGCAGGGGGGCGGCCCAGAGTTGTTACGCCGCTGATCACCAGATTCTCGGTTTCCTTCTTTTTAGTGCTCTGCCAGGCCTTTACTGCAGCGGCTTTAAGTTACTGTTTGTTTGTGGGCCTTTCTGTCCAAAGTTTATTCTTCAACAAGTGAAATGCATGCTCAGTTGGGTTCAGATCAGGTGACTGACTTGGCCATTCAAGAATATTCCGCTTCTTTGCTTTAATAAACTCCTGGGTTGCTTTGGCTGTATGTTTTGGGTCATTGTCCATCTGTATTTTGAAACACCTCCCAATCAATTTGACTGCATTTAGCTGGATTTGAGCAGACAGTATGTCTCTGGACACCTCAAAATTCATTTGGCTGAGATGCTTATCACATCATCGATAAACATTAGTGTCCCAGTGCCACTGTAAACCATGCATGCCCAAGCCATCACACTGCCTCTGCCATGTTTTATATAGATGAGGTATGCTTTGTGTAAGAACATACGCATGCTTCCCGTTCGGCGCGGGCGCGGTAATGCGCGCCGGCGCGTGACGCGGACGCCGGCGACGGACGCGGTGGCGACGGTCGCGGGCGCAGGGACGTAGGCGGAAACGCCTGTGACGGACGTGATGGCGTCAGTTCCGCGACGTTAGCGTGAGGACGCTTGTTTGGCGCCAAAAGACAGGCATTTAAACCAGATCCAGACTAACATGCATTGCCTGGTTATTAGGTTTATTACTTACACCCTAGCATCTCTGATTACTTGAATTTCCTGTTGTGACCCTGCCTGAACCTGGACTACGATTTCTGCTGCCTGCCTCGACTCTTCTGCTTGTCTTATCGTTACGAACCTCGCTGCCTGCCTTGACCTCGGACTTCCTGACTACGACCTTGCCTCATCCTCTGTACCGCGTTTTGATAGTCTCATTGGCTACTCTCCACAACCCTGCTCCCTGTTCCATTCCAGGTGGGTAGTGGTTGTGTGAGGCGCTTGTGAGTTCAAAATCTCCAGCTCCTTCTTCGCCTGGATCACACCGGTAAGCCTGACAGTATAACCAGGCCAAAGATGGATCCAGCTGAAGGGGCCTCTCCGTTTGCTGTTCTTACCCAGCAGCTGTCCTCCCTGACGCAAGCGGTCCGGGAGCTGCAAAGTGGATATGCTCAGTTACAGGAGCATGTCAGATCTCATCCGCCAGCGGCTCTTCCTTCCACGTCTGCTGCCACTCCTCCTGCACCAACAGAGGTTCAAGTTATTACATCAGAGATCTCTGAACCCAGGGTGGCTTTCCCAGAGAAGTTTGCTGGAGACCAGAAGCTGTTTCGAAATTTCAGGAGCAACTGTAAGCTGCTGTTCTCCTTAAAGCCCCACACTTATCCTAATGAGCAAACCCGGGTTGGGGTTATTATTTCTTTTCTTACGGGAGAACCACAGACCTGGGCCTTTCGTCTCATGGATCGCCACAGTCCAGTCTTGGCTTCGGTGGATTCTTTTTTTGATGCAATGGCGTTCATTTTCGATGATCCCCACAGAGTCGCTACTGCTGAGGCTGCCCTACGTGCCCTGAAGCAAGGGATCCGTCCTGCTGAGGATTATACGTTGGAGTTCCGGCAGTGGGCAGATGACACAGAATGGAACCCTGCTGCACTTAAGAACCAATACCGCTTTGGACTTTCTTCTGAGTTAAAGAACGAGTTGGCTCGCACTGGCATTCCGGGTACTTTGGAAGACCTCATTCTTCTCGCCATCCAACTTGATCAGAGGCTCCGGGAGCGTAGAGAGGAAGAAAAGGCGGAGAGAGCGGGTCTTTCACCTCAGACCTGGATGTTACCATCCGCTCCTCTTCCGGTTCGGATGCCGTCCACCTTTTCTTCACCCATGCCTCCACCTGTCTTTGGTACAGCCCCAGAGCCTATGCAGATTGGTGCTATTAAATCTGCTCTATCTCTGGAGGAACGTATCAGACGCCGCAGACTAAGTCTCTGTCTTTACTGTGGTCAGGCCGGCCATCTGCTTCGGAATTGTCCGGTCCGCCCAGCGGGTAAGAGGTTGCTCGAAAAAGACTTTGCCCCCTGCCATGTTCCTGTGCCTCTCCTGACAGTCTCTTTGTCTTTACAGTGGGAAGACCAACAGGTAGAACTCCAAGCAATCCTTGACTCTGGGGCCAGCGGATGCTTTCTGGACAATAAAGTAGCAGTACGGTTCCAGATTCCGCTCCAAGCCAAGAAGAATCCTGTAGCTCTCCGGGTGGCTGACGGGTCTCTGATTACCTCAGGCCCTGTGGTGCAAGAGACTGTCTCTCTTTTCGTTTTGTTGAATAAAGGGCATGCTGAAATGATGAACTTTGATGTGGTTTCTTCTCCTTTATTCCCCGTTATTCTGGGGCTGCCTTGGTTACAGAAGCACAACCCATCCATCAATTGGGCTACCGGTGAAGTAAAATTTCTCTCAAATTTCTGCTCTTCTCGTTGTATTTCTTCTTCAAAAAAGGTCTGTTTTTTATCCCCTACTTCGGAAATTCATGAACTTCTTCCTCAAGCGTATTGGGAATTTTTGGACGTTTTCAATAAAAAAGGGGCTGATAAGTTACCCCCTCATCGCATTTACGACTGCCCTATTAATCTTCTTCCTGGGGCCCAGATTCCTTATGGTCGAGTTTACCCTTTATCTGAATCAGAACTTGTGGAACTTCGCTCGTATTTGGACGAAAATTTGGCTAAAGGGTTCATTAGACAGTCTTCTTCTCCAGCAGGAGCCGGGATTTTCTTTGTCGAGAAGAAGGATCATTCATTAAGGCCGTGTATTGACTACCGAGATTTGAACAAGATCACAGTTAAGAATCGTTACCCACTTCCTCTCATTCCTGAACTTTTTCAACGATTGGCGATGAATGGAAGACAGCCTTTCGTACTCGTTACGGGCATTTTGAATACCTGGTCATGCCCTTCGGTCTCTGCAACGCCCCTGCAACTTTTCAACATTTTGTTAACGACGTCTTCAGAGACTTCCTCGATATATTTGTCATCATTTATTTAGATGATATTCTTGTTTTTTCTAATTCTTTGGAAGAGCACAGATTTCATTTGAAGAAGGTTCTGGCCCGTCTACGCACTCATCAGTTATATGCTAAAGTTGAGAAATGTGTGTTTGAACAATCATCTGTAGATTATTTGGGGTTCTGTATTTCTCCTCAGGGTATCCAGATGGATTCAAGGAAGATTTCTGCAATTCTTAACTGGCCGATTCCGTCTTCTAAGAAGGCCTTTCAACGTTTTATCGGCTTTGCAAATTTTTATAGAAAATTTATAAAAAATTTTTCTCAAGTCATTCTTCCAATCACTGAACTGACCCGCAATAATCAAAAGTTTGTTTGGTCTACACAGGCTCAGGAGGCTTTTGAGAAACTGAAGAAACTCTTCACTTCAGGTCCAATCCTTCACCATCCAGACGTGTCCCTTCCTTTCATTCTGGAGGTAGATGCCTCAGAACTGGCGGTGGGTGCTGTGTTGTCTCAGAGAACTGGGTTTCAAGAGGATCTTCATCCTGTTGCTTTCTTTTCTCGAAAACTGGCCAAGATTGAGTGTAATTACGATGTGGCTGACCGGGAATTACTCGCTATCAAGCTGGCACTTGAAGAATGGAGATACCTTCTCGAAGGGTCTAAACATCCTATTCTCATCTTTACTGATCACAGGAATCTAGAATATTTACGTTCAGCTAAAAGACTTAGACCCAGACAAGCAAGGTGGGCGTTATTTTTTATGAGATTTAATTTTCATCTTACTTACCGACCTGGATCAAAAAACGTTAAGGCAGATGCCTTGTCTCGAATGTTTTCTTCTGAAAACGAGGTTTCCTTGGTCCCTGAAACGATTCTAAATTCTAATAATTTTCTTCTGCTTCAATCAACCCTGGTGGACAAAATTAAAGACGCTTCTTTAAACATTTCTGAACCGTCATTACTACCTAAGGAAGGTCTTCTTTTTCATCAAGGCAAAATTTTTGTTCCAGAATCTATGCGTTTGGAGGTTCTTAAAGATAGTCACGATTCCAAATTGGCAGGTCATCCAGGTATAAAGAAAACTATTGTCTTGGCTAAAAGATTATTTTGGTGGCCTGGGATGGCCAAGGACTGTTTTAAATTTGTTGCTTCATGTGAAATTTGTTCTAGATCTAAGGACTCTCACTCTAGGCCTATTGGGCTTCTTCAACCTCTCCCAGTGCCTTCCCGTCCATGGGGATCAGTTTCTTTGGACTTCATTTCCGATTTACCATTGTCCTGTGATTGTTCCACCATTGTTGTTTTTGTTGATCGTTTAACCAAGATGGCACATTTTAAATCTCTACCGAAGCTTCCTTCTGCCTCCGAGACTGCCGATACCTTTATTAAAGAAGTGGTAAGACTCCATGGCCTTCCAGATGAAGTAGTGTCTGAACGAGGACCACAATTCACATCACAGTTCTGGAAATCTTTGTGCAAAGCACTCAAGATTTCGGTATCTCTTTCCTCTGTGTTTCATCCTCAGTCCAATGGCCAAACCGAGCGAACTAATCAAACTCTCGAGCAATACCTGAGGTGTTATTCTTCTTACCTTCAAGACGATTGGGTCGACCTTCTTCCTTTTGCGGAGTTTGCTTATAATAATTCCCATCACTCTTCAATTAATCAGTCACCTTTTTTCGCAAATTATGGTCTTCATCCAGTAACGTTTCCCTCTGCCATTGTTTCTGATATTTTAGTTCCTGCTGTCAAGGACAGATTAACTTTTTTATCGAATAATTTTCAAAAGCTCCAAGAAAACATGAGGAAGGCTCAACAAGATTTCAAGACCTATGCTGATCGGAGGCGGAGAGGCGACCTAGAGTTCAAGGTGGGTGACCGTGTGTGGTTATCAACTGTTAACCTTAAGCTTTCTTGTCCCAGTAGGAAATTGGGTCAACGTTTCCTGGGTCCTTTTTCTATCATTCGCCAAGTCAATCCTGTGGCCTTCCAGCTTAAACTTCCAGCATCCTGGAAAATACATCCTGTATTTCATGCTGCTCTTTTAAAACCGGTCTCAATGTTCCGATTTCCTGGGCGTTCGGCTTCTCCGCCGCCTCCCGTGGTGATTGGCGGTCAAGAGGAATTCGAGGTGGAAGAGATCCTGGATTCCAGATTAAGAGGCAAGCGGCTCCAGTACCTGGTGAGGTGGAAGGGTTATGGTCCGGAAGAAAGTTCTTGGGAACCGGCATCCAACATCCACGCTCCTGAGTTGCTGGACAGATTTCATGAAACCTACCCTGGTAAGCCTGCTGGTTGTCGCGTCCTGAGGCCGCTCCTTGATGGGGGGCAATGTAAGAACATACGCATGCGTCCCGTTCGGCGCGGTAATGCGCGCCGGCGCGTGACGCGGACGCCGGCGATGGTCGCGGACGCGGTGGCAATGGTCGCGGGCGCAGGGACGTAGGCGGAAACGCCTGTGACGGACGTGATGGCGTCAGTTCCGCGACGTCAGCGTGAGGACGCTTGTTTGGCGCCAAAAGACAGGCATTTAAACCAGATCCAGACTAACATGCATTGCCTGGTTATTAGGTTTATTACTGAAACCCTAGCATCTCTGATTACTTGAATTTCCTGTTGTGACCCTGCCTGAACCTGGACTACGATTTCTGCTGCCTGCCTCGACTCTTCTGCTTGTCTTATCGTTACGAACCTCGCTGCCTGCCTTGACCTCGGACTTCCTGACTACGACCTTGCCTCATCCTCTGTACCGCGTTTTGATAGTCTCATTGGCTACTCTCCACAACCCTGCTCCCTGTTCCATTCCAGGTGGGTAGTGGTTGTGTGAGGCGCTTGTGAGTTCAAAATCTCCAGCTCCAGCTCCTTCTTCGCCTGGATCACACCGGTAAGCCTGACACTTTGGATCATGAGCTTTGGACGCCTTCTCCATACTTTTTTCTTGCCATAATTCTGGTAGAGGTTGATCTTGGTTTCATCTGTCCAAAGAATGTTTTTCCAAAACGGTGCTGGCTTTTTTAGATGTTTTTTTTTCTATAGCAAAGTCCAATCTAGCCTTTCTATTGTTGATGTTTATGAGTGGCTTGCACCTTGCAGTGCACCCTCTGTATTTACTTTCATGCAGTCTTCTCTTTATGGTAGACTTGGATATTGATACACCTACCTCCTGGAGAGTGTTGCTAATCGCCATGGAAATGATTCTGCAATCATCCACCACTGTTGTCTTCTGTGGATGTCCAGGTCTTTTTGCGTTGCTGAATTCACCGGTGCTTTCTTTCTCATGATGTACCAAACTGTAGATTTTGCCACTCCTAATATTGTAGCATTGTCTCAAATGTTTTTTTTTATGTTTTTGCAGCTTAAAGATGGTTTGTTTCACCTGCATGGAGAGCTCCTTTGACCGCATGTTGTCTGTTCACAGCAAAATCTTCCACATGCAAGCACCCTCAAATCAACTCCAGGGATTTTATCTGTTTCATTGATAATGACATAACAATAGCCTTTGAATCAATGGTCCAATTACGTTTGAGCCCCTGAAATGAAGTGATTGTGTTAGTAAAAGGCTTTAGTTCCTCACATTTTTATGCAATCCTTTTGTTCAACCCACTGAATTAAAGCTGAAAGTCTGCAGTTCAACTGCATCTGAGTTGTTTCATTTAAAATTCATTGTAGTAATGTACAGAAACAAAATTAGAAGAAAGTTGTCTCTGTCCAAAGATTTATTGGCCTAGCTGTATACACAAGCATACAACACACAAATTGGACGTACACAATTTTTTTAGCTTTTTTGCTGTACCATGTTTTTTTTGCATAAATGTTTTATTGGCAATGTGACAAGCATACTAAGTGCATTATGCAATACCACATTTGTAGTGATTTTGTTGCATTTTTAGACTTTTTTTGCATATCCAATAGGAACAGTGACCCTATTGTGATTTTGACCATTAATCATAATAGGCAAAAAAAATTGTTTTGATTGGATTTCAGTAATTTCATTTTGGTGCCTCTACATGCTACATAGTTTGCTCAATCTATATATATTAAGCAACAAACCATTCAGAAAACCGGTGGTGTTCCGATTTTATGTTGGTAATTTTCTTTCGAGAATATTATAATGTAAATTGTAATATTTGAGATGTTTTTCAGAAATGTCATAAAAAACATAACTTAAGTTAAGCGTAGTTTTGAAGTTAGGTGTAGAAAGACATATATAGAATGTATATAGTATATTACATAGTATTATAGTACTTATATATAGTACTTATTTTACAGTAACTAGAGTTAGTCATGAAAATTCACATACATATTTATATTTGGGGGTATCCATATGGCACATATATTGGTATTGATATGGATACAGAGCATTTAACTGCACAAAACCCCATGCCTTCATATTTAATATGGTTTATGTTGGTACACAAGGATATGTGGGGGTGTGATGGTATAAATTGAAAACACTCAATAGATTTTCAGAAATTTATTTAAAAATGTTGAATTTAGAAAAGCTCTGCAGTTTGATAGTTTGGAGCAGAAAGATATATTTATCCAATTTGATATGGCAGAATGTGTACTTTTAAGAATATAGGATTTTCAGAGGCATTGGTTCTGTTCGGTTGTCTTGTGACTCATAATACGAATACAGGGCACTTATTTTACAGCAGCTAGTATATGTGGGGCATATGATTATGTAGAATGCAAGCTTTGAGGCAAACTTAAGAAAACTGTTACTGTTATATTTAGCAAAGCTTTGCAATTTGGTAGATTTTGCAGTAGTTCCTATGGCAATTTATATTTCTTGTTTTTATTCTGGGGTCTCTACATGGCACACATTTTAGTAATTTATTTGACATCAAACTGCTTGGTGGAGCCTGGCATTCATATTTATGGAGTTTTATATAGGTGCCTAATGGTGTGCTGCAATCTGAAAACTGTGAGATGATTTTTCAGAATGTGTATAAAATTATATAAAAACTTAAGCACTGAAATTTGATAGTTTGCAGTAGAAAGACATATTATTTACCTATTCTGGATATGTGTACATTACAAAATACATTGTTTCTTTGAATAATGTACTGTACTGCTGGGAGTTTCTAATCTATACAATCTATACATACTTGGTACTGGCATATTGGGGAGACATGGGGCATTTTAAATCAGTTGAGTTTGTGCATTGAATAAAAAATGTTTGTGATGTCCTGGGAGAATTTTTCAGTTTCGTGGTTTGGCAGGGTTAATATTATAAAAATGAGTATTTTACCTCGGATTCTTTATTTGTTTCGTACCCTTCCTTTAGCACCACCAGCTGACTGGTTGTCTCGGTTGCAAAATGCATGTTTCCGGTTCATTTGGAATAATAAACGGCCCAGACTTGCTCGGAGCCTATTATATAGGCATAGAACCATGGGGGGACTGGGTGTCCCAAACCTTCGCGAATACTATATGGCTGCTCAGATGGCTCAAATGTTGAACTGGTTTGTTCTACTTCGACCTCCCAAATGGGTTGTACTGGAACAAGCTATATGTCAATGTAATTTTCTGGGGGATTTTTTTGGACACATAAGCATTCTCATAGGTCAGAGACTTTTCCAACTATAAAACATACATTGTCTCTGTGGCACAAAATCAAAGTTAATCCCAATTGGATTTCCAAACACCAACCGATGGCACCTTTATTTGACAATCCGATTTTCTTGCCTGGGCTCCAACCGAATCAGTTCCGTTGGTGGAGTGACAATAACCTCACACATGTACGGCATTTCATACTACATGGCAACATCATGAGTTGGTCAGTTTTAAAGGATAGATATAATGCCCCAGATCGAGAAATGTATCGATATCACCAAATCAGACATTACTTATTTTCGGTGCAGAAAAAATGCTCCTTTGGCCCCAATACTTTTTTTGAAGCGTTATGCCTCCATCGACCACGTATGCAAGGCTCTCTTAGCTATATTTATCATCAAAGCGTTAATACCCAGCCCATAACCTCTCTTAAATTTGTACAAAGATGGAATATAGAACTGACGTTGACGTTACAAGATCGAGACTGGCAGGATATTTTTCTGAGTGCCAAACGTGCTTCCATCAATGTTATAGCACAGGAAACTGTATATAAAGTTATTAGCAGATGGTACTTCGTTCCGAGTCGCATTGCTAAATGGCATCCCCAAACTAGCCCTAATTGTTTTAGAGGTTGTTCCGAGGCTGGAACGATGGCCCATATATTTTGGCATTGTACCAGGGCACGACGCCTATGGATCCGGGTATATCACTTGATATATTCAGTCTTGCAAGTGAATTTACCCAAACGGCCTGAAGATGCTCTCTTACATAAGAAAATTGACGCTGTCTCTCGGGCACAATACTCCTTAATTACACATTTTTTCACGGCAACAAAGCAGGTGATAGCGAAAGCCTGGCTGACTCCGACCTTGGCTTTTTCTGATGTGAAAACTAGGATAGATGGAGTATTTATTATGGAAAAGTTAACGTGTATAGTATTAGACAAACAGGAACAATTTGCGAAGGTTTGGGACCCCTGGATCACCTACCGCTACCCGACCGGGTTTAATCGGTCAGCATTAGTCTATTGAGAACAGGTCGCAATGATTCTAGGAGGGCGAATAATGACAAATTAGTCTTTGTTTACAATGCCTAGGTTGATAAGGCAGTGGACTTTAACCCCCCTTCTTTTTTTTTTCTTTTTCTTTTTTTTCTTTTTTCTTTCTTTCCTTTCTTCTGCTCTGTACTTTATGTACTTCTTCTTTTTCCTCATGAATTGTATGTATAAAAGGGAAACGTGTAATGTCTACTCTTCGTATTATTTAGACTTGACACATGTTCAGTCTTCATGTCATATACTATGCTTGTTGTTACAATTGGACTTAGCTGCTTTACTGTTAGCAACGGAGATGTTTTCAACACTACCTGTATATGTGGAATAACTGTAACAATGATGCCGAATTTGTTATTATGCACAATTTCTTCAATAAAAAATTATTGAAATAAAAAAAAAATGTTTGTGATATATATATATATATATATATATACATACCTATATTGTAAAAAATATAATTTAGAGCTTTATATCTTGTTACAAAATTGAAATTACACACAAACTCAGGCAGATTTTTTCAAGTTATTAAAAAATGCAGTTTTTCTTGGTACTTATCTGCATATTTTTGGCTATTCATATCAGTGGCAGAAAATGTGATTGGTTCTGGTTCCCTCCAGTGGCCAAGTTAGGAGGAAACATGTTCTTTCTTCAGTTTTACCAAGTTTTGAGAGGAGCATCCACAGTTGTTTTTTTTTTTTTTTAAATCAGATATAAAAGGGACCTCGACCCAAACCCTTTTTTTGTATAATGAAAAAAATTGTGATCCTAAGCAATTATTTTCAGCTATTTCTAAATGTAATTGTCATTTCAAAGCAGTTTTTGTTTTTTTTTTTCTTTCAATTTGCTGGTTCTGCAATGTAGCAGAAATCAGTTTTCCTCCACCAAGCTGTATTGTGTAAGATTGTTTAGGAATCACAGCCAGAGACAAATACTGCTTTCAGTAGCAATTACATTTACAAATAACTGTAAAGCCACTGGAAAAAAATGAGTGGTGTTACCTTTTCATAAATCACTCATTCAAGGATGCATAACTTGCAGGTCTGCAGCAGTTTGTTCTTATACCATTACCTGCAGTCTACCTTGGGCTTTTGATTTAATTTCAGCAACATTTATGCAGAAACATTTACAAGCAGAATATTAAAGTGGCACAGATCCAAAGCCATACACCAGACTTGAACACGGTGTTCTGTCTTCCATTTTTTGCAAGCTGCCTAGCACTGTTTCCTCATGAAGGCCTTCCCCCAACCTCACCTGCCTTAAAGGAACAGTAACACGAAAAATCAAAGTGTTTAAAAGTAATGGCAATATAATGCACAGTTGTTCTGCACTGATACAACTGGTGTGTTTGCTTCATAAACTCTACTATAGTTTATATAAATAAGCTGCTGTGTAGCCATGGGGGCAACCATTCAAGCTGGAAAATGAGAAAAGGCACAGGATACACAGATAACAGATAAGCTTATCTGATATCTACTTTGTATCCTGTGCTTGAATGGCTGCCCCATGGCTACACAGCAGCTAGATTATAAACTATAGTTTTGTTTCTGAAGCAAACACACCAGTCATGGGCGGATTTTCAATAAGACTAGGGGAGGCTAAGCCTCCCCAAACCTGGCTGGCACCTAGAAAAAAGTTAAAAAATCGCTTACGAACAGCACAGCGGTGAAAATCTCTTTTCCTTTCTGCCGGGTCCGTAATTAGCTGCATTTTGATTGGATCTTTCTGCTTGCAGCCTCTCCAATCAGAGTGCAGTTCTCATTACAGTCAACAAAATCAACCAATCGCGCACTCAGAAGTAGGCAGTTTAAAGGGTAAGGCATTTTTTAGTAGCAGTATGCACAAAATGTCTCTGTCTTAAATATATTGATAATGGGTTGAGTGCAGAGGACCTCTTGTAGTTGACTATATGTATTTTGTGGTCACACCCTCATTGCACCCCCGCCTAATGGTTTTAAAAATAGTGGTGAGCACAACTTTCCCTTGTTTGTTATAGTTATACAGGAGCAGTCTTAATTCTGCATAATATAAAATGTGCCAAGTCATATTTATGTGATGTTTTTCCTGAATTTTTTGAATTCCTGAATTTTTCCTGCAAGAAAAAGCCAGAGAAATATTTCTTTAAAAGATAATGATTAAGAAAGGTATTTTACTGTTATCCATAAAAAAAAAAATAGTGGTGATTTTAATATTTCTCCTTCTTAAATAAACAGTTCCAGTGTTCCAGACTAAACATGACTATTATTTTTTTTCTCTGGTGCTTTTCACGAAGATTTGAATATAAAAGGCTCCAAAGTGATCATAGCTATGAGATCATGGTAATTATAATTAATTAGTTTTTCAGATTTGCCTATAAATACTCTCACTTACCAATGTGTGCTCTGTATTCATGGAGACTGTAAAAGTTATCCCACTGCTATAGTGACATTTGAAACTGTTACTGGTACTGTCTGTCATGAAGTGGGTGTTTCCTCTGTTTTGATGCATAGTGTAATTTTGGGACGAGACTTTCCCCTCTTTTGGAAGCTCTTGGGAAAGGAAGGTTCTCCATATAGGTCTGAGAAAGGGATTCCTAAGGATGCACCAGGGGTTTGTGAACCTAACTCAGAGGTAGTTACTGAAGGGGAGACCATGCTTGAAGCAGATCATTTTCCCCTAGAGGTACTAGCAGGTGAAACAGAGTTGCCCTTGGAGCCCTCCGAAGCATCCGATATGCCAGATATGGAGGTCTCTCGGGTTAACTTTGGAACAGCTCAAATGAGGGATCCTACACTGAATAGGGCCTGGGAAAATGTTAAGGTAATTAATGGTGAACCTCAGGAACCTGGTGCTGAGAGTGTCTTCCCTCATTTTTCTGTCAGTCAAGATTTACTGTATCGGGTTGACAAAGTCCAAGGGGGGGTAGAGCAGTTGTTAGTGCCCCAGTCCTATAGGCGAATGGTCTTGGACCTGACCCACACTCACCCCCTGGGTGGTCACCTACGTCAGGAGAAAACCCAACAGCGAATTTTACAAAGGTTTTATTGGCCCGGAATATTTTCTGAGGTGAAGGGGTATTGTGACTCTTGCCCGGAATGCCAACTGTCTGCCCCGGTACCTCACTTCCGTAGCCCTCTAGTGCCATTGCCTATCATTGAGGTCCCATTTGAAAGAATTGCAATGGACTTGGTAGGGCCACTGGTTAAGTCAGCCCGGGGCCATCAGTATATTCTTGTAGTTGTGGATTATGCTACGCGGTATCCTGAGGCAGTCCCTTTAAGAAACACAGCCTCCAAAAATATTGCTAAAGAGCTGTTCTATATGTTTACCCGCACTGGCATTCCTAAAGAAGTCCTCACAGACCAGGGTACACCCTTTATGTCTCGGGTTATGAAGGAACTATGTAAGCTGTTGAAAATTAAACAGTTAAGAACTTCTGTTTATCACCCCCAGACTTATGGGTTGGTAGAGCGCTTTAACAAAACCCTGAAAAACATGTTAAAGAAGGTGGTAGATAAGGATGGGAGGGATTGGGACTGTCTCCTGCCATACCTTATGTTCGCCATTAGAGAGGTGCCCCAGTCATCCACAGGCTTTTCACCCTTTGAGCTATTGTATGGTAGTCACCCCAGGGGTCTCTTGGATGTAGCAAAAGAGACCTGGGAGCAAGAGGTAACACCCCATAAGATTGTGGTGGAACATGTTACCCTCATGCAGGATAGAATTGCTGGTGTCATGCCCATAGTCAGGGAACACATGCAGGTTTACAACCGTTCGGCTAAGGTTCAAACTTTCAACCCTGGAGACCGAATGTTGGTTCTTGTCCCAACAGTTGAGAGCAAGTTCCTGGCTAAGTGGCAGGGCCCATATGAAATAATTGAGAAAATAGGTGAGGTGAACTATAAAGTTTACCAACCAAATAAAAGGAAGAAAGAACAGCTTTACCACTTAAACTTAATAAAACCCTGGAAGGACACGGCTATAGTTCAACCCCTTCCTCCTACCCAGGAGGGTATACAAAAGGTGAAAATAGCTGAAACCTTGTCAGAGCCACAAAAGCAAGAAGTCAGGGAGTTTCTGCAAAGAAGGTGTTTTCTGACATACCAGGTTGTACAAATTTGATAAAGCATGATGTCATTACTGATCCTCAGGTTCGGGTCTGCCTTATGCCCTATCGGATCCCAGAGGCCCATAGACAGGCAGTGGACGAGGAAGTGAAGAGGATGCTGGATTTGGGGGTAATTGAGAAGTCTGTAAGTGAGTGGAATAGTCCCATTGTGCTTGTTCCTAAACCAGATGGGTCTATACGATTTTGCAATGACTTCAGGAAGGTAAATGAAGTCTCAAAGTTTGATGCTTACCCCAACAGCCTTTTCTACCCCACAAGGGCTCTTCCAGTATGTTCGTATGCCATTCGGGCTCCAGGGGGCCCCAGCTACATTTCAAAGAAAGATGGACCAAATTCTTAGACCTCATCAACATTTTGCCTCTGCTTATTTGGATGACGTGGTCATTTTTAGCAGGGATTGGCAAAGCCACCTCCCCAGAGTACAGGCCATTCTAAATTCCATTAGAGAAGCAGGCCTGACGGCAAATACCAAGAAATGTGCCCTAGGTTTGTAAGAAGCCCGTTATCTGGGGTACACTATAGGGAGAGGTGTTATCAAGCCTCAAGTGAACAAGGTGGAGGCAATTAAAGACTGGCCCCAGCCGCTCACTAAAAAGCAGGTCCATACTTTTCTTGGTATGGTGGGCTATTATCGCAGATTCATTCCAAATTTTGCAAGTAGGGCTGCTCCTTTGACCCACCTGACCAAAGGGAAAGGGTCCACAATGGTTAAGTGGGGTCCTGAGGCAGAGGAGGCATTCCAAGATTTGTAAGTGGTTTTATGCTAAGATCCAGTGTTGGTCGCACCCGATTTCAAAGAGAAATTTGTTGTGCAAACTGATGCCTCTGGTGTAGGATTAGGTGCGGTATTGTCACAGTTAGTTGGGGGAGAAGAGCATCCAGTGGTCTACTTGAGCAGGAAGTTGACCCCTGCAGAGAAAAATTACTTGCAGCTATACGTTTTTCAAAGTCACTCGAAATTGCCTCACGAGGCAATTTCGAGCGAGTTTGAAAAACGTGTCGCCGCGTGTGAATAGGCGCAGGCGACTTTAGTGCTAGCGGGTGTAAGATACCAGCAAGCCATTCAGGGAGATTAGACGCGGCGATTAGTCGCCAGGCGACTAATCTCCCTGAAATCTTCCCGTGTGGCCTAGCCCTTAGGGTCAGGGCACACACTCAGATTCATGGACATTAGTTGCTCGGCGACAAATCTCCTCTTCTTCGGGGCAACTAATCTCCCCGAACCGCCTCCCACCAGCTACAATGTAAATCGGCCAGAGGAAAGCACGCAAAGCGATTAGTTTTCCGAAGTTTCCTTGTGAGGCACCTTTGGAAAATGAAGCATTCCGAGTGCCATCCCGCCGGCGATTTATATTGTAGCCGGTGGGCAGTTCAGGGAAATTAGTTGCCCCGAAGAAGAGGAGACTTGTTGCCCAATCTCAGCATGTGCCCTGACCCTTAAAGGGGGTGAAAAGTAATGACATTTTTCGTATAATAAAACAAATTAGGGTATGCAAAAAGGCTTGTTATCCTGAAGTACCCTTTTTTTGAGCTGTCTGGATATTGTGATTCCATACAAGTAGAAAGGTAACAGCGAACCCAAGCTAATGTAAATTTTCTCCTTTTTTCATAGGGGCAGTATACATTTCTGTTCAACATAAGAACAATAAATAAGTTATTAATTAGTCTTGCAATGAATTGAATGAAATGTTATATGCCTTTGTGAAAGTTTGTGGCTGAAGTTGAAGATGCACAAAGTTGGCCCTTTATATACCATGGATGCTTTGCAGCTTATACAGTGCAGCTACTGTTATATTATAGATTATAGATTACAGATGCTGAAAGGCACTACAGATCCAGGCAGAGGCTGTGACCCTCTGTAACTCTGTAACTGGTGTGGAAGTGGGGCATGAAGCCCAATTTTTTTCTACAGTTAGTACTACTTTCTGTATACATTAGCAAGGTACCAGCAATGTAGTTATATTAGGCAAGAAGTAGCCAATCAGATGTGGACCAAGACAATGGAGGACTGTGAAAAACACTACATGAAATACTTTATAGCCAACCCACTATTTGCAAGTACCTGGCTGAATCTGAAGCAAGCAGAGGAGGAAAGCAATATGGACACAGAAGTTCCCTTCAATCGTATGTAAACAAAATGATGTTACCACAAACAGAAGTAGTAGGCTTTTTTACCTTAAATAACATACCGTATTCTACTCACAATATCAAAATTTCTGCTTCTCTCTTATTATGCTTTATGAAGTTATCTGAATCTGTTTTTCAGCTGCAGAAGACCAACAATTGACTCTCTCGCGTCCAGGGATATGGCAGGATATATGCCTGCTTGTGCAGATTTCATTGAGGTAAACATTTTTTAGAAATATAGGTATGGGAGCCGTTATCCAGAAACCCATTATCTGGAAAGCTCTGAATTATGGAAAGGCCAACTCCCATAGACTCCATTATAATCAAATAATCCAAATTTTTAAAAATTATTTCTCTGTAATAAAACAGTACATTGTACGTGATCCAAACTAAGATATAATGAATCCTTAATGGAAGCTAAACCAGCCTATTTGGGTTAATTTCATGTTTACATGATTTTTTAAGTATATTTAAGGTATGGAGGCGTTATCCGAAAAGAGACGTTATCCGGGAGACCCCGGGTTCTGGTTTCTGGTATTTTTTTTCTTCCCCTTTAAAAGGGAGTTTGATAACTATGCTGAATGGGACTTAAGAGACATCTGATATGTTGTATGGGAAATCATTAATTTTTGATTATTTTGTTAATTTCGCATATATAAATCAGTGTAAGAATAGAACTAGTCCAGCTGAAATTGTGAGGCTAAAAGATTTATTCTTATAAAAGCTATGAAAAGCAGCATTTTGGAATGGTGTCATTTTATTTAATTTTTTTTTGTGGTAAGCATATATTCTATTATTACCAATTGTTACCTATTACCATTCTTTTCATGTTTATGCAGGGATGACATTTCAGTGCAGTAGTTAAGATTTCTGGATTACTTCAGTTGCATACTCAGGTTTTATTCTATTTTAATTTGTAAACGGGGACTTCTAGGCTAAAGCAGAATCTAACAAAAACACACCGAGGTGTTGTGGGTAGGTTAGCCCTGGAAATTGGAGGCCCCCTCCCCCAAACTCATGCAAACCAGTTCAGGTGGCCAGAAGATCTGGCTAAGCAATAAGCTGACTCATAAAACTTCACCTTTAATTGTTAGTTTAAAAAACAATAATTCTTTGGGCAATGCCCAAACAGCAAACCAAATCAAAGTATATACAAACTCACTGCCTCACTCAACTCACAAATATGTGCAGTGCGGGCCTGTAGCCTTAAAAAACAAAGATTTAAAAACCAAAGAATTATTGGTTTTTAAACGAATTCTTAAAGGTGAAGTTTTATGAGTCAGTTTATTACTTAGCCAGATCTTCTGGCCACCTAAACTAGTTGGCATGAGTTTGGGGAAGAGGCCTCCAATTTCCAGGGCTAACCTACCCACAATACCTCAGTGTGTTGTTGTTTGATATATAGTTAATTCAACCCTGCAGGTGATATATGTCTTTTGTTTCCACTTTTTTTTTAGCTCAACCTTAACAATTGAAATCTACACTATCGTGTTTCATTCTCTTTCTAGAGCTCTTCATACTAGCTTTTCACAATTGCAGGCTTTCTCTCCAATCCCAAACTTCAATAAGTGGAGGGAAGAGGCTGAACTTCTATTTAATAATAGCTCTGATAGTCCTTACGTGGACAATAGCAACCCAGAAATAGAGGAAGCTTTTAGGGTAAGGTGACACTGGGAAATTCGGGGAGATTTAGTCGCCTGGCGACTAATCGCCTCTTCTTTGGGGCGACTAATCTCCCCGAACTGCTTCCCCCTTTCTTATACCTGCTAGAATGAAAAATCGCCTGCGGCAAAGCACTCGTGGTACTTCATTTTCCGAAGTTGCCCTAAGTTGCCTCACGAGGAGCGACTTCAGAAAATGAAGTACTGCGAGTGCCATGCGGCAGGCGATTTTTCATTCTAGCAGACGGAAGACAAGGGGAAGCAGAGGGGAGCAGATTAGTCACCCCAAAGAAGAGGTGATTAGTCGCCAGGTGACTAAATCTCCCTGAATCTCATAGTGTGACCTTACCCATAAAGTACTTAAGCGTACCATGATAAAACAAACCAAATTATGGTGAGAGATTACGTCCACCGAGAAATATTTGGCACACCTAATTGTCCCTAGAGGGCTCAGGATTAAACTAAGCCCAGCTGGCCACTTTAGCTGTACAGAGTTTAATAAACAATGGCAAGCTATCCTAACTAAATGCTCTCTAGATCTTATGATAATCTTCTGATTAAGGAGACAGAAGATGTTGGAAAAGGTTAATGAAGAGATGGATGCTAACCTTAAACTTATCAAAAGCTTCAAAGAAGACAAAGTTTTCAAAAAACTTGAAGAGGATCTTCAATTCAGTATTAACAAACTAGCAACTGATCTAAAATCAAACTTTGGATAAGGCAAAGTATATGTCACGGCCAGCACCCGATACCAGAACTAATGCCAAGCACCCTGGTCTCGGCTCGGCTTCATCAGTAGTGTGACCACTGTTGGGCTTCGGGAGGAGCCCTCATCTTACTTGGGTGCCACCTGGACTTAACGAGGGGTGCAAGGCAAGATGTTCTGGCTGGCGAAGGGGCACGGCTGTTAGCAGAGTCTTTTGGGCCGAAGGTCATGGTACAAATGGAGCAGGCAAGAGAATCGTCAGACAGGCAAGGTCGAGGCAGGCAGATATCAAGAATCGTCAGGCAGGCTAGGGTCAAACCGGGGTTATCAATCAAGGGGTTAAGCAGGAAGAGTTGTCGTAGGCAGGCAGGGTCAGGATACAGAATAGTCAGGAACAGGCTGGGTCAAACACGGGTAATCAAACAGACTAGATTCAGAACAGATCAAACGCACAAGGCTCAGGAACCACTAGAAACAAGTTCTATCACGGGCACTGGCTGGGAGTATGAATGGGCCTTAAATACATTATAATTTTGCGGCAAAACGTGTGCCAATGCGCACTGGCGTAAACGCGCCAGCGCGCCTGTACCTTTAAGAGGCGCGCAGGCGCGCAGCGCGTGCCCTAGAGATCAAGATGCCGCTGGATCCGGTGCCACAGAACCACGCAGCGAGCGTCCCCGCCGATGCCGTGGCGGGGGCCCCTGCCGCACAGGTAATATTATTACATTACCCCCCCTCTAGGGGGGGCCACTGGACCCCCAGGCTTCTCAGGAAATTTTCGATGGAATTTCTTTCTGAGTTGATCAGCCTTGATGTCATCGACTGAGACCCAGGAGTTCTCCTCTGGGCCAAAGCCCTTCCACTTAATAAGAAACTGGAGCTTACCCCGTACCAAACGAGAATCAAGGAACTCCTGGATCTCAAATTCAGGCTGACCTTCGACTAACACGGGGGGAGGAACAGGAATATGACGGACTTGAGTAGCTGGTTTTAGGAGAGAGACAAGAAAAGAATTAGATATTTTAAACTCTGCAGGTAATTGGAGACGAACAGAAGAGGAATTGATTATTTCAGTTATTGGGTATGGACCAATGAACCTGGGCCCCAGTTTGAGAGAGGGGACCTTCAACTTAATATTTTTGGTAGATAGCCAAACAGAATCTCCCACCTTGTATTGAGGAACCTCTCTACGAGATCTATCTGCAGCTTTCTTTTGAGCAGAGGAAGCTGCAGAAAGAGAATGATGAACTTGGGACCAAAGTTTAGAAAAATGATTGACAGAGGAATTAGCAGAGGGTACAGAGGAATCTAAACCAGAAAAAGAAAATGCTTTTGGATGTAGCCCATTTACAATAAAGAAAGGAGACTCCCCAGAAGAGGAGCGAGTGGCATTATTGTAGGCAAACTCTGCCCAGGGCAACAATTCAGCCCAAGAGGACTGGTTATCAGATACATAACACCTGAGATATTGCTCAAGGGATTGATTCACTCTTTCAGTTTGTCCGTTGGTTTGGGGATGGTAAGCAGTTGAGAAGGATAAATCAATGCCAATTAAAGAGCAGAAAGCTCTCCAAAACTTCGAGACAAACTGAACACCTCTGTCAGACACAATGTTAACAGGAAACCCATGTAACCTGAAAATATGAGAGATAAACAGATCGGCTAAGGTTTTGGCAGAAGGGAGGTGTGGAAGGGAAACAAAATGGCTCATTTTACTAAACCTATCCACCACCACCCAAATTACAGTTTTACCCTGAGAGGGAGGCAGATCTACAATGAAATCCATAGAAAGATGGGACCATGGCCTCTCAGGGATTGGTAACAGACTTGTGACAATTGACAAGAGGATTTAGACCTTTGACAAATTGGACAAGAATTTGCGAAAACCTTAGCATCCTGTTTAAAAGAAGGCCACCACACATGACGGGCTAACAAAGAAATAGTTTTTGAAATGCCAGGATGCCCAGCCATTTTGGAGTTATGAACCTCTTCAAGAACTTGTTCCCTCAGCTCCTCAGGCACAAACATTCTCCCAGCGGGAGTGTCTGCTGGAGCAGAAGATTGGACAGGGGACAGACACAAGGTGGAGAGGTCAGAATCCAATGCGGCTACAATCAACTCCCTAGGAATGATGGGGATGCACTCACTAGAGTCAGAGGAGGTAGAGTCAAAACTCCTAGAGTGCATCAGCTTTGGTGTTTTTAGATACAGGCCTATATGTTAAAGAAAAGTTAAACCTGGTGAAGAACAATGCCCATCTAGCTTGCCTAGGGTTTAGCCGTGTGGCCGATTCTATGTAAAGCTGGTTTTTATGGTCTGTATATACTGTTACCATATGTTTAGCACCTTCAAGTAGATGCCGCCATTCTTCAAAGGCCCACTTGATAGCCAACAATTCCCTGTTCCCAATATCATAGTTTGCCTCTGCAGGCGAAAACTTCCTAGAGAAAAAGGCGCAGGGATGTAACTTGTTGGTTATCGGGTGCCTTTGGGAAAGGACTGCCCCAGCACCCACTTCAGAGGCATCTACCTCCACAATAAATGGTAAGGCAGTATCTGGATGCTGCAAAATAGGGGCAGAACTGAACTCTTTTTTGAGGCGTTCGAAAGCTTGAACTGCTTCTGGGGGCCAAATACTAGGGTCAGCACCCTTTTTGGTCAAGTTGGTGATTGGAGCAACTACCAGGGAAAAATTCTTAATGAATTGGCGGTAATAATTTGCAAAACCGAGGAATCTTTGGGTTGCTCGTAAAGAAAGGGGTTGGGTCCATTCCAGGACAGCTCTCACCTTCCCTGGATCCATCTCAAGACCCCTGTTAGAAATGTTAAACCCCAAAAACTGAACAGAGGTCACCTCAAAAGTACACTTCTCAAGTTTTGCATACAGATTATTCTCTATAAGTCTACACAAGACCTCACAGACATGATTCCTGTGTTCACCCAGATTAGAAGAGAAAATAAGAATGTCATCACGATAGACCACCACGAATATCCCCAGCAGGTCCCGAAATATGTCATTGACAAATTCCTGGAACACTGCGGGGGCGTTACAAAGACCTAATGGCATCACCAAATATTCATAGTGGCCATCCCTGGTGTTGAACGCTGTTTTCCACTCATCCCTTTCCCTGATACGAATGAGGTTATAAGCCCCCTAAGATCAAGTTTAGTATAAATCTTAGCATACTTGATCTGATCAAACAACTCAGAGATCAAGGGAAGAGGATAGCGATTCTTAATGGTGATCATATTGCCTATAATCAATACAGGGACGAAGACCCCCATCTTTTTTCCCCCACAAAGAAAAACCCAGCCCCAGCAGGAGAACAGGAAGGCCGAATGAAGCCTCTTTCCAGGTTTTCCCGAATATATTCTTTCATAGCCTGGGCTTCTGGCAATGAAAGAGGGTAGGTTCTCCCACGAGGGGGTGTAGACCCTGGGGTTAGATCAATTGGGCAATCATATGGCCGATGTGGGGGTAAGGTTTCAGCAGCCTTTTTAGAGAAACATCCTCAAATTCAGCATAAACTGCAGGTAACCCTTCTAGAGAGGTAGTAGCTACTACCTGAGGAATACAGACCCCCTCACACCCTGAACCCCATTGAACTACCCTCTTTGAAACCCAATCAATTAGAGGGTTATGCCTCTGAAGCCAGGGTAACCCCAAGATGAAAGGAGAAGTAGCACCCTCAATGAGGTATAGTGCTATCTCCTCACCATGCAGATGATTCACAGTCATAGAAAGAAAAATAGTTTTCTTAGACACTATACCCGACCCTAAGGGTCTTTTGTCTACTGCCCAAATTTTCAGGGGGGAACTTAGAGGAACCAATGGAATGTTATGTTTGGCTGCAAATGCAGCGTCCAAAAAGTCCCCCTCTGCCCCAGAATCCACAAAAGCGGACACCCTGACAGAGCCCATAGGCCAGGTTAGTTTGATTGGTAACAAAACCTTAGAGGCAGATTGGGGAGAGGAAATTCCTGCACCCAAATTGAGCTCCCCATCTCCATTTAGGCTTCAGAGTTTCCCGGCCTCTTAGAGCATTGGTTTAGAAAATGTCCCTTTTCACCACAATACATGCAAAGACCCAAGGAACGCCTGCGTGCCTTCTCCTCGGGAGATAGATGGGATATGCCTAATTGCATAGGCTCCTCCTGAGGCAAAGGCACAGAGGGGTTAGAAGACTTTACATTGGTTACCACATTAGATCTTAGATTAGTAACCCCAGAGAAGTTTGTACTCCTCTCACCCCTTCTCTCTTTTTGCCTTCTATCTACCTGGATAGCGAGGGACATGAGATCATCCAGGTTAGAAGGTAAGGGATAATTAACCAGACTATCCTTTACAGAATCTGATAACCCCAAACGGAATTGACGCCATAGAGCCAAATCGTTCCACCCAGTTTCTATTGCCCACCGGCGGAATTCGGTGCAGTACACCTCCGCATCCCTTTTCCCATGGCGCAATTTACGAATCGCAGAATCGTCAGAAGATGCACGATCTGGGTCATCGTAAAGAATTGCCATGTTGTTAAAGAAAGTATCAAGGGAATAACGAGCAGGGTCAGAGGAAGGCAGCCTTAGGGCCCAAATTTGGGGGTCACCCGAAAGCAGGGTCATGACGAATCCTACTTTCTCCTCACCTGATTGGAAAGAGTGAGGAAAGAAACTAAGGTACAACTTGCATGCCTCTTTCAAGACAAAAAACTTGGTGCGATCCCCACTGAACTTTTCAGGGAACACAATTTTAGGTTCATGGTGTTTGGTTGAACCCACAGGAGGTGGAAGAGGAGCAGAAACAGGAACAGATTGCTGCTGGGAAGCAAGCGTAGTCTCCAGCTGTCGGGTTAGGTTGTGGAAACCCTGCAGGAGATAATTTTGCTTCTGTTCATGGTCCTCCAAGCGCTATAATAGGGTGGTAAGAATGATTCGGTGGAAGTTGGAGGAGCAGCAGCAGCAGCTTCATCGTGACTTTCGTCCTCCATGGCCCGTGATAATGTCACGGCCGGCACCCGATACCAGAACAAATGCCAAGCACCCTGGTCTCGGCTCGGCTTCACCAGTAGTGTGACCACTGTTGGGCTTCGGGAGGAGCCCTCAGCTTACTTAGGTGCCGCCTGGACTTAACGAGGGGTGCAAGGCAAGATGTTCTGGCTGGCAAAGGGGCACGGCTGTTAGCAGAGTCTTTTGGGCCGAAGGTCACGGTACAAATGGAGCAGGCAAGAGAATCGTCAGACAGGCAAGGTCGAGGCAGGCAGATATCAAGAATCGTCAGGCAGGCTAGGGTCAAACCGGGTTGTCAATCAAGGGATTAAGCAGGAAGAGTTGTCGTAGGCAGGCAGGGTCAGGATACAAAATGCAGAATAGTCAGGAACAGGCTGGGTCAAACACGGGTAATCAAACAGACTGGATTCAGAACAGATCAAACGCACAAGGCTCAGGAACCACTAGAAACAAGTTCTATCATGGGCACTGGCTGGGAGTATGAATGGGCCTTAAATACATTCAAATTTCACGCCAAAACGTGCGCCAATGCGCGCTGGCGTAATCGCGCCAGCGCGCCTGTACCGTTAAGAGGCACGCCGCGCGCCCTAGAGATCAAGATGGCGCTGGATCCGGCACCACAGAACCACGCGGTGGGCGACCCCGCCGCACAGGTAATATTATTACAGTATATGACAGAGAGCCCCATCTAACTAGAAATCTAAGCACTAAACAGTCGGTTTTAAGTGGGTCGGATTTAGGCACAGATACATCAGTGAAGTTAGTGACAGCCAAACTACCACCACAAGGGCAGAGAAACAGAACAGAAATATGTTCAGGGATAGAAACCCAATAAACATCCCATCATTGGGGCGTGGCTAACAGCTCAATGTGAAGAGACGCACTTGTGTGGAGCTCCAGTACCTGAACTTCTATTTATCCTGATTTAGCCCAGAAAATTGAGACAAGAAGTGGCCAAAGTGGAGCAGAGTGTGGAACAAGTGCAGCAAAGATTACTGATGGGGCAAAACCGTGCGCAAAAAAGGGCATCTGAGGCTGCTGCAAAGTTGGAAAAATATGCCCGCGTAGGTAGAGCTGCGCCATATGGCGCTGATTTTTACAGGCCTACCGCTCCGGCAGCAGACCACCTTGAGTCTCACCCCGAACTGCTGAGCCTTCACTTTCGGACCTGCTGGCGGAAATACGGGCCACAGGGATACATGTACGACTTTAATCACCGCCAAAACGGATGAGATTCAGGTTCATCTATCCATCATCCGGCATGATATGCAAAAGATCCAGGAGAGAGCAAAGGCCGCGGAGCAGAGGATAGGCGACTTGGAGGACGTGTGCTTGCCTTTGTCTGAAAAAGTACAACAATTGCAAAGAGACCTATTGCAAGCCCAAAACAAAGCGGATGACATGGAAAATCGCCTGCGCAGAAACAACTTCTGGAAAGATGGCTGAGAGAAACCTTTGGGGACTCGTCCCTATCTGCCTCTTTTACGATTGAAAGGGCCCACCAGATCCCCAGGAGACGTGGGCCGCTAGGCACCCCTCCAAGGCCACTTATAGCTAGACTTCTCAACTCAAAGGGTCGGACAGGCTCCTTAAACAAGCGCGGCAGAAGTAAGCCATTTCATTTCAAGCTCACCATATCTCAATATATGCGGATTTTTCTGCCGAAGTCCAGAAGCAAAGGATGCAATTTATGGAATGCAAGAAACGCATGCGGGCCCTTAACCTTCAGTACGCAATGCTGTACCTGGCAAAGATGCGTGTCACCCTAGATGGCAATATGCACTTCTTCCAAACACCTAAGGACCTTAGTGACTGGCTGGACAGAAGGAACCTGAGGGAGAACAACATCCCAGCTCAGCGAAGCAGAGATAATCCTTGAGGGTCCCTTCTTTGCTTGCCAAACCATTAACGACCCTTAACAGCACCTGCCTTCTCGCAATTTGCGATGTAAGTACTCTTATCCTTATACAGCCCAGCGGGAGGGGTATTGCAAGATTTGGACATTTTTACACTAAACCCCTGATCCGACCTGCTTCCAGAACAATTTCAGAACAACATCTCTTTATTTAAAGTTGAAATTTAGCTGGGGATATGTTGGAATATGAAGGCGCAATATTATCCTTGGGGCTGCTACCGGCTTTTCCAGTGGGACACGAAGGGAGGGCACCTTACGGAGCATTCTACAGTTGCTGTTTCAGTTCACCGCACATTTTAGCGCACTGCACTGGTCACCCCAGTTATGTTTACTATACTTGTTATGGGTTTAATTCTACCTACAAGTTGGGGAGGAGGTAGAAGGGGAGGGGGGAAATACAGGGGGATAAGGTATGTTAATATTATAATTGGTTCATGTGAATTTATTGCTCAGGTCTTGGGAGATTTGGCAGAGCGATATATTACTTATAATTGTTCATTCGAGCAAGCCTACCCTTCCTATGATCCACCATGACCATCATACTTATAAGCTGGAACGTCAGGGGACTTAATTGCCCCATTAAACGTAGGCTTCTTATGGAGTACCTCAAACATAAAAATATAAGCATAGCACTACTTCAGGAAACTGGTAAAAGTGGCAAATAAGTAAGTCATCCCAAGACAACATCACATTTTTAGAAAATACACATTCTGCCAAATCTAAAATAGATAAATGTATCTTTGTATGTCAAAGCAGCAACACTACCCTAAACTTTTTGTTTTTTATATCATTTCTGAAAATCATCACAAAGTTTGCATTTTACCCCATTATATACCTACATTTGTAATTTACCAGCATAAAGCATCCTAAATATGAACGCCAGGGTTCTACTGAATAGTTTGATGCCTTAACCCTTTCCCTGCCAGCCGTTTTGTCCTAGATGCGAACATCTACTGCCAAGCAGTTTTTAGATATTTTGCACTCTTTCACTTTAAGGGCCTTTCCTGGGGTGGTCTTTAAGTTTACACAGGAAAACAATATATTGTTTTATTCATGACAACCTGAACTTTCACAATATGCAAGAATTTTGGTGTAATTCTACTTCTGTAAAAAATATAGGCTTCTAAGTGTCTAATAAAATGAAAAAATATCATGTTTCACGAAGAACAATGACATATATTAGAAACATCATTTATTTTATGTACGAGAACACAGCCGATTTAGAAATGTCTAAATGAACGCGGCAATACCAAATATATATAGTTTTATGGAGATTTCTCACTTGTATAACTCAAAATCTACAAGCAGCACACTACCAAATGTCCAAAGCACAGCTCCACAAATGGCATACTTTTGATTTCAGGGCCAATCATTCCGCTAACAGCAGGTTTACCCTAAAAAACTACCCATTATTAGAAAGAACAGATTCTGGTGAATCAAAAATGGGTAAAAATATCTTTGTACTCCAAACTACCAAGTTGTAATTGTTTCCTAAAGTTATAATGTTTTATAGTAATTGGTGATTTTTTTGAAAAATGACCTCAAAGCTTCCACTCTACAGCAACATATCTCCCACACATCATTAGGTATCAATGTAAAACACCCCAAATATGAAAGCCTGTGGTCCACTGAACAGTTTGATGCCCAATATGTATAGGTGTACCCAAGCATGTGGCATATAGGGGCCAAAAAGGAAGACCCCCAATATGGTCTGTCATTTCAGGTACTGCAAAATCAACACATATACATAGATTTGGGGGGGAGCAATGGTGGAAAAAAGTACATTCACCCCAGAAAACCATATATTTGGTTCCTGTGAATCCAAATTGGGTATGCATGTCTTTGTACTCCAAAGTACCAAGTCGCAAGCCTTTCCTAAATTTGGCGATAAAAGCAACAGTTTTTACATTTCTGAAAATTGCCTAAAAATAGTGCAATTGCCCGCATTTATCTCACCCAATTTCTTACATACAATTGTAAAACACCATAAATACTGATGCCAAGGGTCTACTGAACAGTTTGATGCCCAATATGCATAGATATACCAAGGCAGCTGGCATGTGCGGACCCCAAATGAAAATAGTGCATATGATTTTTCTCCGCTGCCAATTGCCTTCTGTGAACATAGACCCTTGACTTCATATTATGTGCCTCAAGACCCTCCTAACAGCAAAGACCCCCCAAAACCATATATTTTTGGAAAGTACACATTCTGACGAATCCAACAAAGATAAAGACGTCTTTCTACACCAAACTACCAAACTGCAAAGCTTTTCTAAACAAAGAGGTTTTTACAACATTTCTGAAAATTGCCTAAAATTGTTGCAGTTTGCCGCATTTATCGCACACAATGTTTTACGTATAAAGAAAAATCACCCTAAATCCTAAATATGGACGTCAGAGGTCTACTGAATAGTTTTTGCCACCAAAGCAGAGAGAAGGGCTCAGCTGCAGGAGATCGTACAGTGTACGTTTTTGACAGCCTGAGCCCTGAACCGCCAGCACGTATGCTGTACGTGCTTGGCGGTTAAAGGGTTAATTCATAGATTTACCAAACCACCAAATTCAAATAGTACATATGAATTTTCACATGAAATCTTGACTGTTATAATATAAGCACCCGGCACGTGTATTACCCTAGAAAACCATATATTTTCCGAAAGTACACATTCCGACTAATCTAAAACGGGTAAATATGTCTTTCTACTGCAAACTACCAAGCTGCGAAGTTATGCTAAACATAATACCTTTTATTACATTTCTGAAAATCATCACAAAGCTTGCATTCTACCCCATTATTTACCCCACATTTTGTAACGTATCAGCAGAGGGTCTGAACTACACGTTACAAAGAACAGTGATAAATGCTATATAATCATAAAATCCAATAAAACCACAAAAATCAATGCTTTTTTTTTTTCGCCTAGTGTTTGAAAGGAACAGGGGAAATCCCGGGCTTTCACTGTGCTATCCTTGTGCTATCCCTGGGCGAACCGGTTCGTCTTGGCACGGCAGAAACCATCTGATTACACCAGCCCAGATACACTGCGCAGGGGTCTTGCAAAGAATGACACAGTAGGCACGTGTGTTGCAAAGCAAGTTCCGATTTATTAGGGTTACAGCAGTTGCTTATATAGCCAATATGACGTGTAACAAAGGTATGCCTTAGCCTAAGGGAAAACAAAAAAGTATTATTCTGTGTGTCTCCAGAAAGAAACTTTGTAGTGGGGTGTGTTGGTATGCGTGATAAGAAGAGATAAGAAACATATTCGCCCAAGGGCATTGGGGGCTGCTCAGGCCAGCTGGGGAGTACGTGCCATATAAGCATGTTTTGCACAAAGAAGTTTGAGCAAGGACAGAAGTTTCAGGGATAGAAGTTAACCCTTTCAGTGTTATCAGCAGTCATATCACTGTTTGACTATTTTAGCATGGCCAAATATGTTTAAAGGACCAGTAACATCAAAAAATTGTTTTAAAAAATTCGTTAGAAAACAACGAAAAAAAACACCAAGACAAATTAAAATTTCAAAATTGCAAAGCCTTTATTAAGAAATAACTTACTGAAACTCCACTTCCTGTCCTCTTCTGAAACGGCGATATGGCGACCATCCATAGTGCGGTGCTGGATTTGTCCTCCCTGGCTAGCTCCCATAGGCTTCTGACAGCAGGAAGACGGTGCTGGAAAGCAGACGGCTGGATGAAGAGCTGAAGTGCCTGGTGTGCTCCCGGAACATCCTTGTGCAGAGCAGCGCGCCTCTGGGGAGATCTTGCACGGACTCAGCCTCCTACTAATCCAGCCCTGCAGCAGCAGCCGGCGATTCTAAGCGAGTGCCCCAGGCGGGTGGCAGGGCACACAGACATCGCAGACATCCCCTCTGGGCGCATCTATCAGCACAGGAGCGTTACATCCAGGAGCGTTACATCCAGGAGCATTACAAGCGGTGTGCGGCTGGTGCCGGCCGGTGTCTGTGTGAGGCGCAAGAGTGAGCGCACACTGACAGCCTCTATCGCTCTGACTTGGAACCGGTACAATCCCAGCAGCCTCTCTCCAGAGCGGGACTAAGGAAGCTTCCGAGCAGCGGCACGATGCAATCCGTGCATGAGAATGGCCGAGTGCTGCTGCTGCCTGTGAAAAAAGTGTGCGGCTGTCAGTGTGCGCTCACTCTTGCGCCTCACACAGACACCGGCCGGCACCAGCCGCACACCGCTTGTAACGCTCCTGGATGTAACGCTCCTGTGCTGATAGATGCGCCCAGAGGGGATGTCTGCAATGTCTGTGTGCCCTGCCACCCGCCTGGGGCACTCGCTTAGAATCGCCGGCTGCTGCTGCAGGGCTGGATTAGTAGGAGGCTGAGTCCGTGCAAGATCTCCCCAGAGGCGCGCTGCTCTGCACAAGAATGTTCCAGGAGCACACCAGGCACTTCAGCTCTTCATCCAGCCGTCTGCTTTCCAGCACCGTCTTCCTGCTGTCAGAAGCCTATGGGAGCTAGCCAGGGAGGACAAATCCAGCACCGCACTATGGATGGTCGCCATATCGCCGTTTCAGAAGAGGACAGGAAGTGGAGTTTCAGTAAGTTATTTCTTAATAAAGGCTTTGCAATTTTGAAATTTTAATTTGTCTTGGTTTTTTTTTTCGTTGTTTTCTAATGAATTTTTTTAAAAAAAATTTTTGATGTTACTGGTCCTTTAAGGAAAGAAACAAGCGAACAACACCTATGCAGAGCTGAAAATGCAATAAAATAGCTTAACATGCAATAAAATGGCTAAAAATGCACAAAAATTGCAATATAATCACTAAAATAACATACAAAAGGTATTGCACAGTACGGTACGCTATTGACAATAGCAATAAAACATTTTTTTTCAAACAAAGTGCAGGTGCAAGTGTGTGTGAGTGTGCAGTGTCAGACTGGAAAAAAACGATGGGCCCTGACGCTTAATGGGCCCCCACCGGGCCAGTCCCCTCTCCCGATCAGATTCGGGGGGGAAAAAAGTTTTTTTAGGCACTGCGCAAGCGCCATCTGCGCATGCGCTCAGCACCTGTTGATTTAGGAGCGCCGCGAACAACTTCACGCAGGCGCTCGGCATGTCATATAGGGCAGCGAGGGGTCGGAGATGGCCCTGGACATTCGTCCTGGTGGGCCCTGGGCCCCCCAGTCCGACCCTGTAAGTGTTACCCCCCGATCCCCAAAAATGTATGTGTGCATGTATGTTTTAGTGTGAATGTAAGTGTGTTTCAGTTTCAGTGTGTGTTTGTGTGTGTAAGTGTAACACTAACCTGGAAAACGAATGACAATCCATCTGGGGTTGCAGGAGGGGTTCCCACAAAGAGGAGGCAGAAGTCTTCAGTGAAGATCCAGTGAGTGGGCTGTGTTGCGGGTATAGGAAGTGCAGGCAGCAGCAGGACACGTAGAATTCACGTGCTTGCTGCCACCTTGAGTCCCCTGGGTGATCACACCCCTGGGACCACCCTATCCCCTGCTCTCCTAGTTGCCTAGGGGCAGGGGAACAATCAGGGATGGAGAGAGCTGCAGCCAGCCCTTCGCACCTGCAGCCTCTCCCACTGCAGCCAACCTTTGCCCCCCCTGGAGCCAGCCTTACCCCCCACCTGCAGCCAGCCTCCCCCCTGCAGCCAGCCTTGCCCCCCACCTGCAGGCGGCCTCCCCCGCACCGAGCCCCACTGCAGCCAGCCTCCCCCCCCGCAGCCAGCCAGCCCCCCCCACCTGCAGCCAGCCTTCCCCACCTGCAGCCAGCCAGCCCCCCAACCTGCAGCCAGCCCCCCCACCTGCAGCCCCCCCACCTGTGAAAAGAAAGCCTCCGTAACAATCTCCTTCTCAGCCCCTCCCCCTGCAGTCAGTCAGTCAGCATCGTAGTTTTGGGTCCTGTTACATTTAGACTTGCTCTCCTGAAACTCCCCCCTCCCTCCCAGAAACGAGGCAAAAGGAACTAAAGGTGGACTTATTAACACTGGCTGAATCCGTGCGGCTCAATAGTCTGTATGTGACACTGAGATGCGTGAGTATTGAAGGTGATGCTGCTCCAGTTTGATTTTTCTGCTTGTCTAACATGGCTGCGCTAGTTCCCTTTTAAGTTTCTGCCTGGTTGCTAGGGAGGTAGAACATTTGAAACAAGAAATCTATTCCAATTCCAACATAAAGAGCTGCAAAAGAGTAAAGTGAAAAACATATTCCCAATAGAAAACTACTGTCTGCCTCAGTGGTCCCATGACTGTATCTCTCTAGCCACTGCTAAACTACAATTCCCAGCATTCAAAGCCAGAACCAGAAAGCAGAGTTGTAGCTGATGGGCTAAGAGAGGAGATCTCAGCAGGACAATCTGTGAGTTCTGGCAAATGCCAAAGGGGCTGCTGTAAGATGCCATAGTCATTCATTTATTGGGCTGCTGGGGGGGGCTGTGAGGGCCTCTGTGTGTCTCAAATACCAGGGCCGTTTTTAAATCCCAGTCCGGACTTTAGTATAGAGCCAAAGCTCCCAAAATTGCCCCACCATTGCCTGCTATTGTAATTGGGAAGGTGCTTGTATGAAATTATCAGTTTGTGTTTCCAGTTTCATCTTTTCCAATTTTATTGGAAAAGGGGGGGTCATTTTTGGTGACAAACCATCAGGGGGTACAAAGGGGTACAACTACAAGGAAGGGGACAATCAATAATGGGGCCTTGAAAATGGTTTCTGGTGGCAGCCCTGCCCCTTCCCAAACTACTAAAACTTGTGGGATCCAAAGTACCCAAAATCTGCCTGCCATTGCTAATGGGAGTACAACATGAGAACTTGTTGTCCCACTGACTCTAAACCTGTGCTTATCTAGCTGTGCCTTAACTACAATTCCCAGCACTCCCTGTGGCTGACTTGTAGTTATAGAATTTTTATATGAATAAAAAGCCTTTATTGTTGCATGGCTACGACCAACAATACGGTAACGTTTCGAGCCACGTCCTGGCTCTTTGTCAAACTAACTGATACATTTATCAGACTTCCTTTTAAAGCACTCCAGATAGCACCCTCTGGTGTGTTAAGATAGATACAAAACATGGTAAATTTAAAACAATACACACAAAGTTTCCAATGTTATACAATGTAATGGTACTAATGTAAACAATATATTCTGTTGCCACTGGCACTTATCTGTCCATGTAATCCAAATCCGAATTGTTCACGTTATTGTGTGTAAATAAATCTGTAAAATATAAATATTAAAATTAAAAGCTAAACTCTAATATATTGTCTGCAAATCGTATTCTTTATTCAGGCCATTAGGGGTAAGGGTTTCTAGGCGGCGGATCCAATATGCTCCCCTTTTTAATAGTTTTTTTACTCTGTCACCACCTCGTCTAGGGCGGGGTATGGATTCCACTACCTGAAACCGCAGCTGTTGTACCCCATGGCCCATCTCCACAAAGTGCCCCGCTACAGCTTGCTCAATCTTTTTGGTTTTAATGGCCGATTTATGCTCCCTTATCCTCTCCCTCACTTGGCGGGTGGTTTGTCCTACATACATAAACCCACATGGGCATTTAATCACATATACTGCATATGTAGTCAAACAAGTGTGATACCCTTTAATTTTAATAGGGGTTCCCTTCCGAGGATGTCAGACCCCTCAAACAATTGGTGCAACAATTGCAATTCAAACATGGAAACGTTCCATTTTTTCTTGGTTGTAAGGTAGACTGTCCATCATCCCCACCTCCCAGGTCGGATTTTACCAACATTGAGCCAATTGTGCGTCCTTTTTTGTAGGACATTACTGGGGGAGACTTGAAAGCTGGTACATTTGAAAGGCCATCCCTCAAAAGACTCCAGTGTTTCCGTAAAATATTAGCTATTTGGGGACTTATTGTAGTAAAAGTGGAGACGAACGGAATACGTTCCAACTGTTTCTGGGGGCCACCCAATAGAACTCGATCTCTATCTAACTGTTCTACTTCTGAACGCTGTTGTGTAAGTAATTCCATAGGATATCCCCTTGTCCTAAATTTCTCCTGCATTTCATTCAACCTATGCCCCAATACCCTGGGTTCACTGACTATTCGTTTAACGCGTGTAAATTGTGATTTTGGTAAAGCTCTCTTCACTTGGAATGGATGTGCTGAATCATAATGGAGCAGTGTGTTGCTATCTGTTGGTTTAGTATATAGGTCTGTTAGTAATATATCACCAGACCTTTATACCCGGGTATCCAAAAAAGAAATCTCAGATGTGTGCACATGTAAAGTAAACTTAATGTATTGTGAAACTGAATTAACCTGTTTGACAAAATTGTCCAAGGTCCAACGTGGCCCCACCCATATAGTGAACACGTCATCGATGTAGCGATACCACCGTAAAGAATGTTCCCTAAACATGAACAATTCGGATTACATGGACAGATAAGTGCCAGTGGCAACAGAATATATTGTTTACATTAGTACCGTTACATTGTATAACATTGGAAACTTTGTGTGTATTGTTTTAAATTGACCATGTTTTGTATCCATCTTAACACACCAGACGGCGCTATCTGGAGTGCTTTAAAAGGAAGTCTGATAAATGTATCAGTTAGTTTGACAAAGAGCCAGGACGTGGCTCGAAACGTTACTGTATCGTTGGTCGTAGCCATGCAACAATAAAGGCTTTTTATTCATATAAAAAGGTGCTGTCCATTATCGAGATTCTTGCTGTACTGAGTGGATTGTGGCCACTATCGGAACGTGCACCTGCGGAGTGGAGGAGTGTGTGCTGACTTGTTTATCCTTCTACATTGGCCAACTGTCCCACTCATTACTCATCCTAGTGGCCACTCATCACGCATCCTAGTGTGCTTATCTAGCTGTGCCTTAACTACAATTCCCAGCACCCCTGTGGCTGACTTGTAGTTATAGAATAGTGTGTTTGGTAATTCTTGTTTACTTGTTACAGCTTTTGAAGTGTTAGACTCTGCTGCTCTTTAGCTGTAAATGTCAACTGCCATTTTTCCAACTGCCATTGGCCAACTGTCCCACTCATCACTCATCCTAGTGGCCTCAAAATTAGAGTAGAGTGGATGATGGCTAAAGGAGCACCTGAGAAGAAAGACAAGTAGCACAAACCAGAACAATAGTTACATTCCTATAATTAGGGTGCCTTGTGTTATGGGTGCAGGGGCACTGATCAGAGCTTGATTGGTCATGAAAAGCCTCAGTGGGCCCATTACTCACCTGGGCCTCTAATGGGAACCAGTGTCTTCTGCCCCTATTACACCTTGCCAGTAACATACAGCTTTACAGTAATGGCACAGAGGGATTTGGGATGTTTTGTCCCCATGTGATTTCCAGTTCAGTGTATCGCCAACCAAATGCTCACTCCCAAATGATCACTCCCGTTCATTTCTAAATTCAATTTAATTGAGCCCTGGTGAAAGCAATTGGCATAGAAATGAATGAGGGTGATTCCAAGTGTTCATTTAACTATTAGTTTGTGCATTGTGTCACCAGGACCCAACCATAGTTAGCAGGGGTGTCTAGGGACCTTGATTGCACCAATTAATTCTGTCTCTCCCAATCAGCTCCTTCATTCTATTAAAGTTGCTGCTGATTGGTGTTACTGGTTATTTATAAGGCACAAACATATTCAGTAGCGCAGTATTGAACTATTAAGGGAAATCCAGTATATACAGATATATATGGCAGCGAGGGTTCAGTTCACAATCTCTTCTCTCTCTTTCTCTCCCCATAAAGGGAAATACGAGCGATTCCTAGTGATTCTCAGCGATTCCTAGTGGATTCTCAGCAATTCCCAGGAGCAGAAGGAGATAAAGAAGAAACACAAAAGTCTTTTTAAAGACTATCAACTTTCATCAGGAGCAGAAGAACAACTTGCCCAACCCATTGTTGGTTATTTGGAGGAAGGTAAGGATCTTGCATTTTCCAATCCAGGGCCGCCATCAGGGGGGGGGACAAGTGGCCCGGGCATGAAGGGGGGCCCGGCAGTGCTGCATTTTTGAAAGATCTGGGCCCCCCTTGAGCACCCATCATGCAGCCATTTTTAAGTCCCAAACAGCCGAAATGCGTAAGTGCCGAAGGACACAAAGTCACGAAAACAGCCGAAATCCCGAAGCAGCGAAAAGCACCGAAGCTACGAAAATAGCCGAAGTCCCGAAGCAGCGGAAAAACCCGAAGTCACGAAAACAGCTGAAATTGAAGTCCAGAAGCGGCGAAAAGACCCAAAGTCACGGAGGTGAAGTTGAAGTCCTGAAGCCACGAGTTCAATTCTACTGAACACCAATTTGTGGTTTTTCTTTCTTAATTCCCTTGCCCCCTGTATTATTTTAATATTCTATAGGCCCCTGCCACCAATGTTTCTTTTAAAATATTTTTTGGGGCCCCGATTGATTTTTTTTAACTTGTAAGGGGACCCCTGCCACCAATGCTTTTTTAAAAAAAACTTTTATGGGGGGCCCTGGCACCAATGTTTTTTTTTTATCTTTTAAGGGGGCCCTGACCATCAATTGCTTTTATAACTTGTGTGTGGTTTGGTTAATTTTTTACCACTGATGTCTGTGTGGTATTTAACTGTGAGGTGGAGTGGGCGGGGTCTTGGGTTGGGTTTGGGCGCCAGTGTGGGAAAATTTTGTTGTATGGGGCCCCGTGATTTCTAATGGTGGCCCTGTTCCCATCTGTAATATATATTACACAGTAGATGAGGCTGAAAAAAGACACACGTCCATTAAGGTCTACCTTTTTATGTAACTGCTGATCCAAAGGAAAGTAGGGCCCTGTTAGAAATAACGGGCTGCTTTGCGAACCAAATAAAATGGGGTGGTATTGTCTTAAAATGGGGACATGTGAAGCTGGTGGGGAGGGGCATTCTATATACATAAGTAAGCATTTGTTTCTAATTGGAACCATATTAAAACCATAGTTTGCGAATGAAAAGGGTTCTTATTAAATAAGGGGTAAATATGCTGCTGTTTTTACCTCTTCTCTTTATTGTTTATTTGGGGACTAACATTTTTACGTTAACGCCCAAATCTCTATTTTATATCACAGGAACATCAAAGATGAGTGCAAGTAGCCGGCTTTACTACCAGTGGCGCTATGAAAAGGTAAAGGTGCTCACAGCTAATTTCCTCATTTTAAAACCCCAGGTCCCAAGCATTCTGGATAACAGGTCCCATACCAGTGGGATTTTTAAGGATTTTACAGGGATATCACTTGCTAAGGTAAAAAAATATGTAGTCTGAGTTATCTAGTTTGGTTTTACAGATGGTCCTCGGAAAAATTCACAAACGGCACATGATACCAGCACCACCAGCCGTTTCCTCGGTACCAAATACAGATGCACCTCAGTCTAGGCACCAAATCCTCAGGAAACAGCAGTAAGTATGGGACATCGAGATTCCACCAGTGATGACCCACTTTCACCCACTGCACTTTCACCAGCAGTGCTTTCAGCCACCGTAGTTCCACCAGTGGTTCCTCCCGTTTATCCAAAATATGGTGTTATACACAGGAACTCCTTTAAGCCACTTGGTAGACCCTGCATTCCTTTTCATTCCATCCCTGCCAGACTGCAAATGCCACGGGTCTGCAGGCTGCCCGGGGTCCAATGGAATGGAAAGGAATGCAGCATTCATCGTGCGGTTTAAATGTGCCCATGTTTATGCTGCCATATTCCCTTCTCTTTCTCATCCTTTCACCGCAGTTCCTTACCTTACCATATTCCCCCCCTCTGCTTCCCTTCATTCAATGTGGCGCATTGATCGTGGGAGTAAATCCGATTGCCTTTAAGGGCTACGGAAGGAATTTGTCCCTCTAGTGAAGGAAATTGTCCCAAGCTTTTCAGAGGTTTTTTGCCTTCCTTCAAAAAGCGCAGTTTAATTATTAATAAAGATGTGGATTACACAGATTAACCACAAAGTCAATGTGTGTATCTTTATTGTGTTTATTGGGCTAGGGTTATTGGGCGGTTTTTATTGTGCAGCATAGTGGGATGTCTAAGCAGTTACTGAATGAACGGAGTTTAATCTCTTTCATAAACCAATTACTCTTTACTAAATTTGTGGCTGATTACTCTTTACTAAATTTTGTGACTGATGATACCTCAGAGAGTGAACAAAGCGATATAAACCTGAGCACACAAAAGGAAATTTTTTTTTTAAAAGAAACAAACCTATAATAGCAAAAAAATCAACCACTCCTTCTCCCTCCTCCTCAGGGGCTCCAACTACCCCATCCACTTCTTCTGCCTCTTTTTAGACATGCGTCACCCCAAACCGAGGGGGAATTTGAGGGACAGAAAAAGATGGGGATATCGGTCCTGACACACTACAGATCTTTAACTTATCCAAATTGAAGTTAACTAAACATCAAATCACAGCATTACAAAAAGGATTATCCTTTGCACCTACAGCACAATTTAATCTCTTTAATTGGATTAAAGACTTAAATTTTTTTGGCAGAAAACTTTTTTTGTATAAGCACTTAAACAAAAACAACAATGAGACACAATGGTCCACAGAAGAATGTGAGACACTGAATGACCTCTGCTCGCACCTTGAGGAGAATGAAACATCCGTGACCAGCTTTAAAGGGCCTTTCACCAAACTAAAACCCAAAAGTATACGCACTGTGCCCTAAGGTGGAAACTTACATTGAGAGTTGCACCAAAGATTAAAAGCATCTCCAATGTCAAAATCACCATAGTAATCCACATGGGAAGAACATTACATATAAAGAACGTCTAGGTCTGAAACAGTGCAGAACAACCCAGATATAGTAATAAAACCTAGTGATAAAGGAGGCAATATAGTGATCATGGACAGATCCGCATACATCTTTGAATGTAAACGCCAATTAAATGATACTAGCTGTTAGGTGGCATTAAAGGAAAACTATACCCCCCAAACAATGTAGGTTTCTATTAAAACATACTGAGTAAAACAGCTCATGTATAAAACCCTGCTTCATGTAAATGAACCATTATCATAATAATATACTTTTTTAGTAGTATGTGCCATTGGGTAATCATAAATAGAAAATTTCCATTTTAAAAAATAAGGGCCGCCCCCTGAGATCGTAAGATTCACTGTGCACACATACAAACCACATGTAAGGTCACATGAGCCAATTAACAGACAGAGTTCTGCCTTTTGCTTCCTGACTTCTTCCTGTTACAGTTAGTGTTGTAGTATTTCTGGTCAGGTGATCTCTGAGGCAGCACAGATAGAGTCACGAAATGGTGGTTCAAGGCAAGAGATGTAAAAGAGGGCAATATTTATGTAAATATATATTCCAGTTTGGTAAGATTCTTTAATATGTCATTCAATTTGATATAAACTATCTGTTGCTTAAGTATTCATTTTGGGGGTATAGTTTTCCTTTAAGCAATGACCCCACAAAAACCTTTCAAACACAATTACTCTCTATACTCAAATCAGGAAGAGGTAAGGAACTCCTTAGCAAACAAGAATTCGACTTTTTAGTGGTCAAATCCCCAGACATTCCTACGTTATATGTAGTCCCCAAAATACATAAGAACGCACGCTCTCCCCCTGGTAGACCAATAGTGTCAGGTATCGGCAGCCTTACCGAACCGGCTAGCATCTATATTGATTCAATACTCAAACCATTTGTTACAAGCCTTCCATCATTCATCCAAGACACAATGGATGCATTGCGACACTTAGAAGGCATTACACTAGGGGAAGACCAATGGCTAGCGAGCCTTGACATAGAATCCCTTTATACCAGCATACTACACGATGTTGGAATCACAGCTGTAACAGATACTTTGAAACAGAGGGGACAGCAATTCTACGAACACAATGCCTTTGTAATAGATCTGCTCCAGTTAATTTTGACTCATAATTACTTTACTTTTAACAACAAATACTACCACCAATTTAGAGGCACAGCAATGGGAAGTACGTGTGCCCCATCGTATGCCAACCTATACCTAGGGTGGTGGGAGCATAATTTTGTCTTTAACGATGAACTAGGCAAATATCCCGAGATCATACTGTGGCTTCGCTACATAGATGATGTCATCTTGGTATGGTCAGGCACCAAAAACAGTTTCTTAGAATTTGTGAGTCATCTTAATAGCAACACTATCAATCTTAAAGTAACCTCGGAAATTGATAGGGACACCATAAATTTTCTGGATATAAGTACAGAAAAAAGACAGCGACCAACAGTCTTTTGCATGCCAGCAGCCAACATCCAAGCAATACTATCAAGGGCATCCCTACAGGACAATATTTAAGGGTCAGAAGACTGTGTAACACACTCAGTGACTTTAAAATAGAGGCTAAAATCTATATGAGAGATTTAGACAGAGAGGATACACCCATAACTCACTCAAAAAAGCATATAAGAGAGCCCTCACTACAGAGAGAAATTCTCTACTGACGGCACAGAGGCCACACATCGAACAGAATACTATGAAACATATAAGAATGATTGGTGACTTTAGCTCCCAACATAAAGCAATCACACACATTCTGACCAAACATTGGCATATATTAAAGCAGGACAAGGATCTTAAACAGATCATTGGCGAGAGTCCCCTTATCACTCTTAGGAGAAGCACAAACCTAAGAGACCAGTTAATAAGAAGTCATCTCACTCCCCCCGAAAATCCTCATGGCTCACCAATACAACCCAAGGATGCCATAAATGTGGTAATTGCATGGCATGCCCCTTCATACTTAAAGGACCAGTAACATCAAAAATTTTTTTACAAAAATGAGTTAGAATACAACAAAAAAAACCCACTAAGACAAATTAAATTTTAAAATAGCAAAGCATTTATTAAGAAATAACTTACCGAAACTCCACTTCCTGTCCTCTACAGAAAAGGCGAAACGGCGACCATCCATCCTGCGGCGCTCGAGTTCTTCTCCCTGGCTATTCACTGACAGTGTGTCCTGCAGCCGGTCCCTGATCTTCACGCGAATATCCCCAGGTCCCTGTGTTTGTCTGTATGTGTATCAGCGCGATGCACGACCCCGCTGTGCTCCTGCCGACCCCGCCGCCTTGTATGTGTCTTTGGTGGAGGATCAGCGCGGGAAGCGGGGCATCAGCAGGTCCCCATCCTCTTCTTTCTCTGCCCGCCGTTCGTCCTGCATGATCTCCTCTGCTGTGCGAGAGCCCTATGCGATGCACTTGGGAGCCGAACCGGTGCCGATACCAATTCCTGCGAGAGCGCAGGGTTAGCACAAACAGCTGTCCAGTTATGGATCAGCAGAAGTGGACGAGCTACTAACCCTGCGCAGGAATTGGTATCGGCACCGGTTCGGCTCCCAAGCGCATCGCATAGGGCTCTCGCACAGCAGAGGAGATCATGCAGGACGAACGGCGGGCAGAGGAAGAAGAGGATGGGGACCTGCTGATGCCCCGCTTCCCGCGCTGATCCTCCACCAAAGACACATACAAGGCGGCGGGGTCGGCAGGAGCACGGCGGGGTCGTACATCGCGCTGATACACATACAGACAAACACAGGGACCTGGGGATATTCACGTGAAGATCAGGGACCGGCTGCAGGACACACTGTCAGTGAATAGCCAGGGAGAAGAACTCGAGTGCCGCAGGATGGATGGTCGCCATTTCGCCTTTTCTGTAGAGGACAGGAAGTGGAGTTTCGGTAAGTTATTTCTTAATAAATGCTTTGCTATTTTAAAATTTAATTTGTCTTGGTGGGTTTTTTTTGTTGTATTCTAACTCATTTTTGTAAAAAAATTTTTGATGTTACTGGTCCTTTAAGACCAAAGTGGTCACAGGAAGAAGGGACATCCCCAACTACATCATCAAACAGTTTATCAACAGTAAAATGACTGGAGTAATATACGTCATGAAATGCAAATGCGACCTATTATATGTTGGCAAAACGCGAAGAGAATTTAGGAGGCGTATCCTTGAACATGTAGGATATGTGAGAAACAACCGAAATACCATAGTAGCAAATCATATAAATGATATGCATAAAGGAGACACAGCATACATGAGGTTTTTTGCTGTAGAACATATACAACAGACCACAAGAATCGGAGATATAGACAAAAAACTTCTCCAAAGTGAAGCCAAATGGATATACTGGCTGAACACCAAAGCCCCAAACGGATTAAATGAAGGATTCACTTTTTTCCCCTTTTTTATAAGATGTACTATTTAAATTCAAATATTTTATAAGCAGATTTATGTGGTGACTTGTGGCAACATAATGTACGTGGTTGCCATGGACACATTCACCTAGTTACTAGATAACTCACTAGCGCTCCTTAAGTGTAGTGGCCATGATAAGTAGCACGTCTGGCCGTCTGAAATTGAAACACCCTAGCAATAGTGCTGGAGTACCAATATGGACCCAGTAGTAAGGGCAACACATGCGCACTAGAGCAGTGAAGCAACTGCAGCCACAAATTGCCATACTTCCGGAATTTGCAAAAACGTAAGTGATGTTGCAAAATGCGCCTGCGCCACAGGAAGCGCCTGCGCAAACACGCACCGGACTAGTGCGAAACCACTAGTGACATTTCGAAAATGCGCCCGCACGTAACAGGAAGCGACGGCGCAAACACGCACCGGATTATCGTCGAAAGCCTATTTAAACCTGAAACAATTGCACGCTCATCACTTATGCCCCTGAGGAAGCCGTAGACACGGCGAAACGCGTCGGGCTGGCATAGGTGGACAGTGGGATACCTAGCTCCCACCTAGTCCCTACGTAGACAGGCAGAATTGGGTCAGAGGGATTCACTGGAAGGGAGGGAGCGGGCAAAGGCGTGTTAGCTTGCATACACGCTGGTGTACTACTATTACTACTAGCCAAGGCAGACACTCAGAATCTGCACTACCACAGGTCCACTCTTTGCAGTTTTTAATTATGTATGTTTTTATGGTCCAGCACTGTCAGCAGAGGAGGCAGACAGTGGGTGTGTTTTGATACAAGCATTTTATTGGCTGATTAGAATAAAAGTTATATTTTAATTAATTACTTTCACACTTGTGAGGCTGCTGACTGAACTAGTTTGCTTGTAAGGGACTGAAGGTCGTATTTCTTTAATGTGTCCTGCTATCAGTCTCTTTACCCTGTATGTCCAGTTACTGAATGAAGCAACATTGCAGTGAGTTGGGATAAAGTGTATCATTTACATTATAGAAATACTTGAAGTCATATGGTGTCTGAGCAGCACATAATATTTTCACAGGCAACACAAAGACAAAGGAGGTCTGATAATAAAAATGTTTTCACCAGGTGTAATTACCTAGAGTCAGTGTCAACTGGCCCACAAGGATACCTGGAGAACTCCCGGTGGGCCCAGGTGTCAGTGGGCCCTCATGCTGCTAAACATTTGGCATATTTCATGGTTATTCTTTATTTTTATGAGAACAAAAAGACGAAATAGATGGAATAATAGATGATAGTATTATATTATGTAAAGAAAAGAGACTAAGAGAATAGAGGTTGAGCGAGGAGAGGAAGAATAATAGTACTGAGAGTGGACCCCCGGTCTAAGGTTTTTGGGTGGGCCCCTGTTGTCCCAGTCTGACACTGCCTAGAGTAGCTAAAAATTAACGTTACCTGCTGATTGGTTGTTATGGGTAACTAAACTTGGACTATGGTTAACTAAACGTTGTGTCTTTAATTACATTACCCCAAAAAGGCTCCCAAGTGGGTCACCTAGCATAAGCACTACAGCTGAGCCGTTTCACGTCACCAAAAACTTGTGAAATTAAATCAATGGACTTTTCTTGAGAGACAATTTTTCAACAAACCATGAAATATTTTTTTTTAACCGTCAACATTTTTTTTACTATGGCTGTTTTTTTACTGGATGAAAAGTGGAGAAATATTTTGCTCATCTCTACTGAGTATACAGGGTCACCTGTTGGACAATGCTCTACAGGGGCTATTATAAAATGTAGGTGATGTGTGGTGTATATTATAGTTTATATACCAGTGTTGTGCTGACCGTACCCCCAGTCATGTCACGACACATCTCTTGACTTGCTTGCTGAAAATGAGTGGGCAGCCATGTGGGTGCTAAGGAAGGACTGCCTGAGGGTGCATGGTGGCCCCCTAAAGATATTTGGGGGGCTCGCCCCATTCAGGTTACACAGTAGTGTCACACTTTTGTTGTTTCAGGCCTTCTTCAAGGTCCAACAATTCCAAGCCCACATCTCTTGACAAGGTTACAGGTATATGAAAACAATGATGTAGCAGATACTCTTCAATAGTTACAAAAATACACAGTACAGAAATAATTTATACACCTTGTGATCCCTGGCAACCTAAAAATTAATTATTGTTATACCTGCTATTTCTTTTGTACGTGACTAGGGGAATATGATTGTGGCCAAGCATTCTACAAGGGCAGCTCTGCAAGACAAAAACTACAGGCTCAGCAGCTAGTACCACTGTATTCATAAAACAAATACACTGAACAACAATAAGGGATTTGTGTTGTTATGGAGGTATATGTTTTTGATATCCAGGATACAGTTTAATCCCCCTGCTAGAAACATTAAGCTATTGATTCTAGATCTTACATTGACACATTCAGTGGCATAACTAGATGTTACCGGGTCCCAGAGTAAATTCAATTTAGGGCCTGAAAACATTGCTTAATGGATACATTCTACCACAATATATTGAAATTACTAGGGCCTTACTGGGTCCCCCAACTTTCTGGCCAGACGCGGGGTTTGCTTCCTCTGTGGATGCGCCCTGCACAAAATCACTTACTTTCTTGCTACATAAACATCTGCTGTATCAAAAAGGTTTACTCCATTTTCATAAGCAATTGTCATGAGTTGCTCGGCCACCTTTTGAAAAGGTGAACACATTCATTTTGTTACTTGAGGTGTCACATTTGTCTCCTCTAGCATCCTTATTCTTTTAAATTATAATATTAATATATTTTGGTTTTCTACATATGACCTTAAGAAGCAACACGAGTCTACATGGAAAAATGCAGTTAAACCCAGTAAGGCAGACCACCAATACAAGCTTGCAACATGTGATAGTACAACATCTGTGAATGATGCTTTTTAGACTGAATTCTGGCTATTTAAAGGGAATCTGTCGTCATTTTAAAATTTTTTTTTTTTTGCATTTTTATAAAAAACACACATCCATAAACACTGTCTGGCAAATAAAATGTTAATCCACAAATCCATGCATAAGTTATTTTAGTTTGTATTTTGTCATGGGGGCTTCCATTTTTGCTCATTACACATTCATCCTGTGCTGCTCTAACAGCAGGCACAGCATTACCTGTGTGCTTGGAGGCAGCCACTCTGTAATGAAAAGCCAGGTCGCACTACGACATGAGAATCTAGCTGTACACTCCCCCTCCCCTCTCTGCCCATGCGTGTGATGTTTGGAGGAGAGAGGTCACATGGTTTGCAGGGAAGCAATAACTTTCACTTTCCTACGTCCTGCTCTACAGCTGCACTAGCAGCCCCTCCTCCCACAGACACTATCAAAGCTCCTGCCGTTCTGTAAGTTTGATCTCTGCTTTCCTTTGGAGGGGGGAACTTTCTCTCCTTGCTGCCTTCCTAGTTAGTTTTACTGGTTACTAGATGAGGTAAAGGAGCTGAGTTCCCTCTGCTATCCACCTCACACAGACCTTGCTCCTTTCCTGCCTGCAATACTTCTTTTTACATTAACTACTTACTGTCTCCTTTCTCCTGAGCTATTTTAACCCTTCCTAGACTTCCTCTTAAATTTTCCTGGTTTTCAAGTATGTCCTCCTTATTTTATCCTTTTTTTCTATTCTCTGTCATCAGTCCTGGGAGTGTACTCCTGTGTTTCTGCCATTCATTTTTGTGTAAACAAATATAATAAACTATCTATATAAAATATTTTTTCCAGTGTCCAAAATGAATTGTGTGTGTATGTGTGTATATATATATATATATATATATATATTTATTTTTTTAAACGTAAGTGGGGGCAGTGATCACAGGACTATCTTGTTTCAGTCCTTCTAAAGTGGTGTCAGTGGGAGCTTATCTTGATTCCTGCCTATTGTTCAATTGAAAGGCTCAGCAGACTAGGCTCTATTTACATTACAGCAGCTTGTAGGAGGGAGGGGGTAATGACATCACTCCAACTTGCAGTGCAGCAGTAAAGTGTGACTGAAGTTTATCAGAGCACAAGTCACATGACCTGAGGGCAGCTGGGAAATGTCAAAATGTCTAGCCCCATAGCAAATTTTAAAATTAGATATAAAAAAATCAATTTCTTGTTTTGAAAAATGGATTTCAATGCAGGATTCTGCTGTAGTAGCACTATTAACTGATACATTTTGTAAAAAACATGTTTTTCCACGACAGTATCCCTTTAAGCTGACACAACACCCAGCCTAGCAACTGGATGCCGTCAGTATTATAATCTGTGACTGTGTGTTTTCCCTTGCCTGTTACTAATAGCAGCCTATTCCCTGCATTTCCCTGTGATATGCTGTTCTGCTGCCAGCTCTTACCTTGCCTCTTACAGGCTTATATTGAGGAAACTGGCAGGGAGTTACGCTCAGGTAACAAGAAAAAAGGTTACAAGAACAGGTGAACCGCTACAAATCGGAAATACTTGCATTCAAGAGATCTAAATACATGCGGGTGAGTCAAGATTACAAGGAAAATTATGTCTATTGCTGGCGACACGGAGGAAGATCAAACTTTCAAAGGTGGAGAACGGCGATATGCAAAGTGCGCAAACCTTCTGGATACATCTCTAGCAGCGGTGATTCAGAAGAGGATGCGGAAGCTCCAGCTCAATCAGCAGCGATGTTTTTTTTAGAAATGGAATCAATGCCGACCGCTATAGGAGAAAGAGGCATCGACGCGGAGGGCGCAAACATAACCAGAGGAAAGACTCGTGGCAGACCACCACGCTATGGGGGAAAAACGTCCAGGAACAGGCAGTAATAAACTTATCCCATTACACACTCTCTGATGTAGAGGTAAGAGTGTTCTCTAGGGGTTTATCATTTGTCCCAACCACCCGGACTAGTGATTTTTCATTGGCTGTAGATAACTACAGATTTATACGGTCACTACGGTTAAGGAAATACTATGGTCATAAGCAAGACCAGTTGGGCCCCACAGTTGATAGCACTCAAATTACGGAACAATTTTGATCCAGGTTCCACCAATACCTCTATTAAAACTTTCACACATATGCTCAATGGAGCCATAAAGAACATGCCAGAGGGTTTACAGATCAGGGGAAACATGAGCCAAGATGATCAGGAAGCATTAAAACAGTTGAAAGCCAATCCTTCTATAATAATTAAGACCGTAGATAAGGGTGGTGCCGTGGGGGTATTAGATTATGAATATTATCGCACTGAAATCTCATGTTATCAAAAATTAACCTTTGATCCCACAGTAAAATTTCAAGGACAACTGCGGAAGATGTTGAATGAAGCTGTGGCACACAATTGGATATCCGAGGAGCTCAGAAATTTCTTATACGTTGAAAATCCAGTAAGACCAATGTTGTACACATTACCTAAAGTACACAAAAATTTGTTACAGCCCCCGGGGAGGCCTATTATATCAGCAAGGGGATCACTGATGGAACAAGTGGCCAAATATGTGGATATGATGTTACAACCCCTCATAACCCAGACAAGTACTTATTTGCAAGATACCACTGATTTTTTACAGGTAGTTAATGGCATTAAATGTGATCATATCAATTTCCTCTTTGTAATGATGGTAAACAGTCTATATACTGTAATACCGCATGAGGAAGGTTTAAATGCAATGAGGGATTTGATGGCGAATAACGAACTATATAGTGGCCCTCCAATTGAATTTGTTATAACATTGCTACACTTTATACTATATAAGAACTGTTTCAAGTTTGAAACCAACTTCTACTTGCAATTACTGGGAACAGCGAAGGGGTCAAATGTGGCCCCCACATATGCTAATACATATAAGTACTTTTATGAGATGCAACATATTTTGACCCATCCCCTTTTTTGTAAACATTGCTGATATTATAGACGCTATATTGATGACATTTTCTTTTTGTGGTTTGGGTCAGAGGATGAGCTCATGGGTTTCCAGAATGATCTTAATGCCATTGATAGCACTATACGATTCACAGTACATCATAACATCGAAACAACTGATTTTTTAGATGTGACTGTGTATAAACAAGCTGGACAACTTCACACCAAAATCCATAGGAAACTAATGGATCGTAATACCCTGTTACATTACCAGAGCAGTCATCCGAAACACCTTTTGCAATCACTCCCAAAGTCCCAAATGTTGCGTGTTGTACCGATTACGCGTGATATGGACGAAAGGGATAAATCACTAACACATATGGCCAGATGTTTTCTAGAAAGGGGTTATCCATTTGCTTTGATGGATGAGGTCAAATTTTGGGCCATGTTGTTAGACCGACTTTCGGTACTACAAGGTCATGAATTGCCAGACAAAAATGTGAATAAAAGGGACACTAACAAGGTGGGGAAGTTATTCTATATGACCACATATGGCCCTCATACCTCTCTGATCAAAAAATCTGTTTTACAGAACTGGCCGATTGTTGGGACTGATCCGGGCTTGTCAAAATTGGTAAGTGATGGCATTACCTTTGGATACAAACGCAACAAGAATTTAAGGGAATTACTTACACAAACTGATCTGGTACACAAATATGCTCCAGGATTATCCAGGTTGGAAACCAAGATGGGTGTGTTTAGGTGCGGCAATTGCATATGCAGTACCCTTATAACAGGCAAAACTTTTTTTCATTCACATAATGGCAAAGCATACAACGTAAAACACAAATTAACCTGTACCTCTAAGAACGTTATTTATATTATTAAATGTCCGTGAGGACTGTTGTATTGCGGAAAAACGTGCAGATAACTTAAAGAACCTATTAGTATGCACCGTGCCTCTATTAGGGCTGCCCTGGATCCTAAGCCTAAAAGGAATATACAAAATGAGTCCAAACAGGATATATCGAAACAAACGGTCGCTCAACATTGGCTACAAGCTAAACATTCAATCACCTCATTCAAATGTATGCCTATTGACCATATCCCAAATCCATCTAGAGGAGGCGATAATGATCGTTCACTGCTACAGAGGGAAACATTCTGGACTTGTGAATTAGACTGCGTGGCACCCAGAGGTCTTAATGACCATTTACAATTTAATTGCTTTTTACCATTGAGATGATCTATTTGTAACAATACATGGATTGAACATACTGCTAGATATGTGGATACGTTGATATGTTAATATGAATTGTTTTGCCAGTAATAGGCCCCCATATATATATATACATATGAGTAATAATAGGTTTGGGGTTATGCTAATTGTACTTTTTATAGTATCAACATATACCAATTTTAGTGAGCACTAGGCACTGATATAGCACTTTATAGTTCTAGAATATACTTTTTTACTAAGTTATTTATGGGGACTATATAAAGATGTGAGATACTATGTATATAGTGTCCTGATTTTAGATAATATTTATTGCACTGTTCACTTTAAATTTGACCTAGGAGTAGGTAATTTCCTGTGTGCACTGAGGAGGGGTGGGTATATAAGACATGTACCATTATAGATATGTTTGCCTTGAGAAAGGTCCCATACGGGACCGAAACATCACGTCGGTTTAACATTAGGGATGCACCGAATCCACTTTTTTGGATTCGGCCGAACCCCCGAATCCTTTGCAAAAGATTCGGACAAATACCGAACCGAATCCGAACCCTAATTTGCATATGCAAATTAGGGATGGGAAGGGGAAAACATTTTTTACTTACTTGTTTTGTGACAAAAAGTCACGTGATTTCCCTCCCCGCCCCTAATTTACATATGCAAATTAGGATTCGGTTCGGCCGAATCCGAATCCTGCTGAAAAAGGCCGAATCCTGGCCGAATCCCAAACCGAATCCTGGATTCGGTGCATCCCTATTTAACATATAAATATAATTATTATTTGTTCACGAAAAAACCTAGTTTTTCTTTATATATATATATATATATATATATATAGATATATATATATATAATCAAAGTTTGGAATAAAGCATTCCTGGGCCTGCACATGAAACAAGTGTCTTTTTATTTTACACACATCACAGTGCTCCAACGTTTCGGTCCCTCTTGGGACCTTTCTCAAGGCAGCCGCAGGGATTGAACTCTATATTTGACATTAGATGTCATATCTAATAGCTCTGTGGAATGAAACAGGGATTGCATTAATTGGAAAATAAGAATAAATGATATATGGATCGCCTTATGAACGTATGGAACCTTTTTTAATGATTGAAGTAAAAACCTTGTATCCACGATCTGTAACTGAAAATGGGATCTTAGAGAGCAACACATATTTACATGGTTCAGAAATTATTTAAATTGTAACAGCATAGTGAGAAATATATAAATGTATGGAAATAAAAGCTATTATAATGATTTTGAGCTTGGAAGTGTTAGATGAACGATACAGTTATTTTATGAAAGTGAATGTTTTTATACTGGTTTTCTGCATATGTTGCTAATTAGTGTATTAGGTAAATTAGCTCACCCCTGTGAGGAGAAGGGGAGTTCCCCTTGTGGGTATAAGTTGTGGGATGGACTGAGCATGCCCAGGTCTCTGATGAAGTACATAGTTACAAAACGTGTCAGACCATGAGCTAATATTTCATTTTAAACTGATGTAATCAATAAAGTGATCTTTTAACGGAACACGAACCTGAGCAATCATTTGACTCTGGAGTGCGCTGCAACGTGGTATATACAGTGTATAAAGCTCAAAATCATTATAATAGCTTTTATTTCCATACATGCATATGTATTAGGAACACTGCACATTCTATTCCAATGAAGAAAAATTTGTATAATACCTTTACAGGAAGTGAAGAAAAGGGACTATTAGGCTGTTCAAAAAAAACAGCAGTGCCTGCATTCTTATTTACAAACTCATTCACTGTATAAACTGAAAAATGTTTCAAGATTTTACTTTAATTGAACTAATATTTAGTAAAATCTGTGTTTTTGAGAACTGCTGCACATCTGTGTTACATGGAGTCGACCAGCTTCTGGCACCTGTTACATTCCACAATTCTTCTGCATTTCTTATCTAGTATAGGAAAATCTAAAAACAACTGGACTGGCTGAGTAATCAATGAAGACGTTTCACTACTCATCCGAGCAGCTTCTTCAGTTCAACTGACTGGTGTGGGAAGTTCTCGGCATATAAACTCTTCCACTAATCAATCACAATGGCACATTGTAACTCTTCAAATGTCTTCATTGATTACTCAGCAAGTCCAGTTGTTTTTAGATTTACCAATACTAGATATACCATGACCTGGATGAATGAAAATCTTCATAGTCATTCTGCATTTCTTGGTTTTAACTCAGAAACAGCATTTTTATGTCACCCACACGTTTTCTATTGGATTATAATGTCCAGGGATTGGGCTGGCCACTCATAACCTCAATCTTTAGGGCTGAATTTACATACTGGGCGCCCCTAGGCCCACTGCCGTTTGTCGCCCCTGTCCCCTATAAATTTTCATCATCTGGACTGAAGAAATGGGGATTGGTGCATGGGAAATTTAAAAAACAATTGTATCTCCAGCCCATCCCCAGTGTTTTTTGAACCAATATGGGTGTGGTTGGGAAGCATGCCGCCCCCCCTAAAACCCTGCCGCCCTAGGCCTTTCCACAAATCCGGGCCTGTCAATCTTGTTGGTCTGGAACCAAGATGTTGCTCGTTTATTGGTGTGTTTGGGGTCATTGTCTTTTGTAAACACCCATTTCAAGGGCATTTCCTCTTTGGCATAAGGCAACATGTTTTCATCAGTCCACAAAATGTTGTGCCATTTCACTTTAGGCCAGTCAGTGTGTTCTTTGGCAAATTGTAACCTCTTTAGCATGAATTTGGGGGAGGCTTCTTGCCAATAGCCATATAGGTTTCTTCTAATTTTAACAGTACTCACACCACCTTTGATCTTCCTGGAGCTGATTATTGGCTGAGTCTTTGCCATTTTGTCTATTCTTCTATCCATTTGAGTGGTCTTCCAGGTTTTGGTTGTATTTTAAAGCATTTGAAATCATTCTAGCTGAGCAGCCTATCATTTTCTGCATTTCTTTATATGTTTTCCCCTCTCCAATCAAATTTGTAATCAAAGTACGCTGTTCTTCTGAACAATGTCTGGAACATGACCCATTTCAGAGAGAAATGCACTATAACCAGCATGCACGACATTTGCTGCCCCATCAGGTAAAAATAACTTTAGGTTATTTGCTATGTCCTTATAAAGTAGACTTAGGAGCCCACACAACCTTATTGTTTTTCTGAAACACATCCAAGCACACATCCATACAGCATACAAGACTATTGTGGTAAAATATCATATCGTCTAAAACGAATATGGACACTAAGTGCCAGTTGGGAGTGTATTATATTTTTATGCACATTCAGCATTTACATTTTGATGTCAAAGAACCTTGTAAGCTATATTTTTTAACTTTGTTTTTTTTGTTTATTCAGGAGGAATCTACTAGGGATACACTGAATCCGCTACATTGGGACTTGACCGAACCCTGAATCCTTTGTGAAAGTTTGGCCAAATACAGAACTGAATCTGAAGGAAGGGTTAAAGAGAACTGTGCGATCAGCACGTTGTTAATAATTTTTTATTATTTCCTTGCTTGTTTCAGAGAATTAAAATTTGAATAAGATTTGAGTTTTCAGGTCGATGCTATTCCTTTAATGTTTAAAAAGTTGATTTTATTAATACATTTTGAGTGGTTTCGAGTTCATGGGAGTTTATGGGAGTTTTAGAAAAACTCATATGCATTGAAATCCAAACCTTGATAAGTGTGCCTCTAAATGTAGAAAAATAAATGGTCTTTATTCACATTATTTCTAGTGTCTTCAGAAAGTTAGAGAGCCTCTTGCAGGTTTTTATCAGTTGCTGTTTAATTAATGATCAGAATTTTAATAATGTCTGGAAAGCAGTCAATGTCACTCTATTTAAGATGAAAAAAGTCACTACCTTTCCCTGGACAGAAAGTACCATTGCATTAGACACTTTAACTTGAAGACAGGCTGAATCAACAACTCCTTGCAGTTGCAAAGCCCCCAGCAGCCAAGGACGGTAAAATACCCAACAATCTATGTTATCTGTTGCTACATGGGACATGCCATGTGGGAGACGGGCAATGTAAAATTGAAACGAGTGGGAAACTAACTGAATTGATGGAATGTTTCAGTTTCAGTGATTTATGTACAAGCCCCCATGTTAACACCCTGTTAAAATTAATACATATGCTAATTAAGTCTAATCCTGTCATATGATAATTGAATTGTTTAAGTGGTAAGTAGGACACTGACTGAGTAAATGATATTTGCATTTGTATACCTTAGGCTAGGGGCACACTAGTGGTTATTCCGTTTCTCTCCAACTAACGAATATTAGTAAGGCAGGGGGAAGCAGATGCCCTGAAATCAGCACTGCATTTCCGCTTGTGTGTGTAAAATGTTCTTTTAAATGCAGAGCTGATTTAATATTCAGTAGACAGAGAAAAGGATTGCTTCTCAGTGTGCATTTAAGTGTAGGCCGAGAAACAGCCCCCTGTTCATATATGCTTTGTTCTGTATCTGCACACAGAGACATTGCACCAGGCCAAGTGCAGACACACAGAACAGTTTTCAGTAGCGAAATGCATACTGGTGCTACAGAGCTAAAATCAGGACCATGTGACTGCACCCGGGCCATCACAGTTGCTCCAGATGAAGACACAGAAGAGAACATATATGAACTCTGTGCATGTACATTGTCCAAGAAACAGTCCAGTGTGGCATAAACCTTATTTTATACACGTAAAATACACCTGTAATAATATATTTCAGCAAAAGATGATTTACCTGTGATTTAAACCCTTTTTTGCAAAAGGCTATATGAGCCATCTGGCAAAGCAGGTTTGCAGAATAGATCAGGGTAAATAAATTTGCTTTCCTCAGGCAGAAATAAAGAGCCATGCCTCCAAGGACAACAACTGAAAGTAGCTCCCACACACACACACATAGTGTTATTCATCCTGTTCTGTAGGAAGCATATGCTTTTTCCCTCAAAGAAAATAAAGCAAACCATAGAAAAGGGACAATAATATGTTTTCAAGCTTGGGTCTTTCTTTTGGTCAGTGGCTGTTGCTCTTGTTTTTAGGCGTGAACATGATTTCCAGTCCCTTGGTCTTCAAAATTATCATGGAAGGATATAGTCTAGAGGTGGCTTTGCATCCTATTGCAAGGTTTGTGTATACTGTAGTTTCCACAAGTCTTTGTGTATGCCTTGCCAAAGGAATTCAAGACTTCCATTATGTCAGTCAGGGCCCCCATCAGGGGAGCACAGGAGGTACTGCTGTACCGGGCCTAAAGGGCCCCCCTTGACAGCTACAAAACACGCCCCGAAGAGTTGAAGTCCAGAAAAGCTGAAGCCATGAAAATACCCAAAGCCATGAAAGGAGCCGAGGTCCCGAAGAGTTGAAGTCCAGAAGAGCCAAAGTCTGGAAGCTGCGAAAAGACCCAAAGCCACGAAAGGAGCCGAAGTCCCAAAGCCACTGAAAGACCCAAAGCTACAAAAGGTGCCAAAGATGAAGTCCTGAAGCTGCAAAAAGACCCAAAGCTATGAAAGGAAAGAAGTTGAAGTCCTGAAGCTGTGACAAGACCTGAAGCCACAAAAGGAACCAAAGTTGAAGTCCTGAAACTACGAAAGAAGCCAAAGTTGATGTCCTGAAGCCGTGAAAAGACCCGAAGCTACGAAAGTAGCCCAAGTTGAAGTCCTGAAGACACGAGTTCAGTTCTACTGGACACCAATGTAGAAGTGTCATCTAGGAGAATTGCAGGATTTGACATTATCAATATACAGCACTTCCCAGTAGCCTCTAATCCTCCCATATAAAATATTAACAGATTTCTGGTATTTGTCATCTCCCATTGGCTCCATTTGTATGATGTATCTTTATATATTGATTAGTCATTAACATCATAAATCACCAATTGTTTCCACATTCATATGTTTCAAATGTACCCTAACCTTTTAGATTTAAGCTCTTGTGAATGGTGCCCTCTGATCCCTCTGTATCCTAGTCTCCTAGTGTATCACTAAGTGGTTTATGTACTTCTTTAATTCCTCTTTAAGATGGACTAACATAACACAAATATGCACCCAGTGTGTGTGTGGGGCCGCCTGCACCAGGACTAGGGTTGCCACCTTTTCTTGAAAAAAAATACCGTCCTTCCAATATATTTATCTTTTTTACCTATTAATAACATTGGGATCAACCATTATTTTTACCGGCCAGGCCGGTAGCAACCCTAACCAGGGGCCCTCTTTGGGTAGCTGGTTCATTACAACATTGAGTGCATCACCATGGTTCTAAGGGGTATATTTTTTCAAAAAAGTAAAGTTAGAGATCACTACAGTCCTCTAGAGTGAAATTCTGCAACTTTTAAAAGCTTATTTATCAAAGGATAAACTTTCACTTTCACCCATTGATAAATGCTCTTTTACAAATTCCATTGAAATGAATGGAGAGTGGCGGAATGTCACTCTAGAGGACTGTGGTGATCTCCAACTTCAAATTTTGATAAAAATATGCTAGTGCTTTATGCAGTAACGTAACTACGGTGCAGACCATGCAACCGTTCCCCCTCCGGAAGTGTTTTTTTCGCTCCCACATACTTCTGGCGGGCTTGCAGGCAGTGCCAGACTGGCCCAGAGAGATACCAGGAAAACTCCCGGTGGGCCCAGGTGTCAATGGACCTCTTGCTTCAATCCATTTGGCCTATTTCATAGTCATTCTCTATGGTAACAAAGAGGCTTAATAATGGAAGAATAGAGTATAGTATGTAGAGAAAAGAGACTAGGAGAATAAAGAGGTTGAGTGAAGAGAGGCGGTATAATCGTTTGGAAAGTGGGCCCTCAGCATAAGTTTTTCTGGTTGGCCATTGGCAACCCAGTCCGACAGTGCTTGCAGGGGGTATGGGCCCTGGTACAATTACACCCCTGCTCCCCAGGTCGTTCCAACACTGGCTTTATGTACTTCTTTAATACCTCTAAACAAGCTGGACTAAAATAACACAAACATGAACCCAACTTGTAAATTAGGAAATGTATTGATCATCGTCACACCGAAAGGCGCGAGAAACTCTTTTGAGTGCGCGCAACATTGGAAGTGTACTAATCAAGGAACTCTCGCCAAGATTGTAATATTTTCCTGGGAGCAGTTACAATGTAAATGACTGCAGTGCTGTTTAGTTGGTACACTCGTGTAGGCAAAGTTTTTTGTTTTGCGTTCGTGAGAAATCGAGAGGCATATTAAAACATAGCCTCCGGCCAAGTTTCTGTAGCACAAAAATCACCAAGCAGCGAGACATTTTTCAAACGACGCCCTTAGCCCTCCCCCACTCGGGGCGCGCATTTTCTGACCGGACGTGGCGTCACGCACAGAGGATAGAAAGCCCTCCTATCTCGTACAGAGAAGCAGGTTGAGCTCAGGTTTCTGTATAAATATTAGCTAGGTGAATTGGGTCTTATTTAGGGCGGTCGTTGGTGCAGAGGAGAGAAAACATTACTTTCGAGAAGACTTAGGAGCGAAAGGCTCTACCTTCTCGTGGCGTAAGATTACTTTTGTTGGTGTCGAATCACAGCAAGTTTTTAGTATCCTTGCGCGGATAAGGCAAGAGAGGAAGTAACCTCCGCCATCTTGTGCCAGCTCTGAGTCGCGCATCGAAACACTGCTTGGTATCACCCTTCTTTTTCTTCGCAGTCCGTCTCCCTTTAAATCCATCAAGCTGGATACCTCAGGGGGCGGCGTGATCAGGGGACCGGCGGGAAACAACGACTGCCGCATTTATGTGGGCAATCTCCCGCCTGATATCCGTACCAAGGACATCGAGGACGTTTTCTACAAGTATGGAGCTATCCGCGATATAGATCTAAAGAACCGCAGAGGGGGGCCACCATTCGCCTTTGTGGAATTCGAGGACCCAAGGTAACCCCCCCATCTAAATGGTTTTGCCTAGGCTTATCGATGGGTTCAGCATCTGGATAACTGCACTCGCAACCTGGGGGGGGGCTTAGTTTAAAGGTGAAAACGCCGCGTATGTATTTGTGTAGAATATTTTTAGGCGGGTTAGGGCGAAACCTGGCGTTGAAGGGGAAACTGGAAGACCTGGCGGTAGTGCAGGCAGTGCCTCATGATGACTTAATTCCTTTTGAATTCTGCGTATTGGTGTATTTGGTTATCTCCCCTATAGATGGGCGCCACCACGCAGCCGTTGTGTATAGCCATTTGCACTTGTAAATCCTTGGTTTATTACCGCCTTGGTAGCAACAGCGCCAAATGTTGTAGCACCGAATTACACTTCCGCTCTTTGTTCTGAGGCCATGCTTATTAGTGTGCTGGAGACGGGCATTATAGCACCCAAACGTGCGTTTCTACATAACTACCTCCCAGTGTGTGTTGGCTTTATAACCACTGCCTGATGTCTTTGCTTTCAGCCATGCGGCTTGTTTAGTGTATTTATTAAATTTACAGTTCATATATAAGCCACCTCATGAAGAGACTAGGCAGTAGGAGTACTGGGTGGATATCTTAAAGGAGTTGTGTAAAAGCAAAGTGTATGCTTTATGTGCACTTAAGCATCATTTCTTGCTACACTTTTTTTTTTTTCTTTAAGACTTTCCTCTTGGGGGAAGTTTAAAAAGTTAGAACTAATAGGAGTGTTTGTCACTAATGGTTCCATGCATCTTAGTCAGCATTATATAGTACTATTTATTTATTATGGGGATTTTTAATGTATTGATTTAAAGGGAGTTTATGGAAGAAGGACAGCACTCCGGTAAAAAGGCAGGTTTATCGCAGTGTACGGCAGATATCAATCAATTGCCTGACGAGTTTCGGGAGTCAATACCTTAAAAGAACAGTAACACCAAAAAATTAGTGTTTTAAAGGAATGACCGTATAATGTACTGTTGTCCTGCACTACTAAAACAGGTTTGTTTCAGAAACAGGACTATAGTTTATATAAACAAACTACTGTTTAGCTATGGGGGCAGCCATTCAAGCACAGGATACACAGTAGATAACATGAGCTCTGAGACACCCCATTGTATACTACAGAGATTATCTGTTGTGTATCCTGTGCCTTTTCTCCTTTTTCAAGTTTGAATGGCTGCCCCCATGGTTACACAGCAGCTTGTTTATATAAACTATTAGCCTTTCTGCAGCAAAGTTTTACCAGTACAGCAGGTCAATACGTTATATTTTCATTACTTATAAAGACTTTCATTTTTTGGTGTTACTGCTCCTTTAATCGTGGGCTTTGTAAGAAGGACGGCACTCTGGTAAAAAGGCACATTTAGTACAGTGTCCTGCAGATATCCATTACCCAACGCATTTTGGGAGTCAGTCCCTTAATAATTGTAATGGTGGGCATGCACGGGCCGATAAAAGCTGTCGACAGCTTATTGGCCTGCGTATGGGGCCCCAGACGGGCTTCCCCGATTGAGATCTGGACAAAAGTCGGGCAGATCTCTATCGAGTGGGACAAAAAATCCCGTAGGATCGCGGCCGCATCTGTTCGTTGATGCGGTCCCGCGATCTGACTCCCGTTCGTTAGGATCCAACGTTGGGCCCTAGGGCCCACGAGCGGATCAGCCCGATATTGCCCACCTCAAGGTGGGCATATCTGAGAGAGATCCGATTGTTTGGTGACATCGCTAAACGAGTGGATCTCTCAGTGTATGTCCACCGTAAGCCTATGATTAAGGGATTGACTCCAGAAACGCGTTGGGCACTTGATATCTGCAGGACACTGCAATAAACTTTCCTTTTTTACCGGAGTGCCGTCCTCTTTTGTTTTTTGGTACATGTTGACAGTGTAGATGCTGTGGACAGAGCACCCGGTAATGCTAGGGATGCACCGAATTCAGGATTCAGCCTTTTTCAGCAGGATTCTGGCCAAATCCTTCTGCCTGGCCGAACTGAATCCGAATCAAAATTTGCGTATGCAAATTAGGGGTGGGAAGGGAAATCACATGACTTTTTGGCAGAAAACAAGGAAGTAGAAAATGTTTCCCTTAATTTGCATATTCAAATTTGGGTTCAGTATTCGACAATCTTTTGAGAAGGGTTCGGCGAATCCAAAAAATGTATTTGGTGCATCCCTAGATTATACACATGAGAGCGGCTATGGGAATGTGAGTTTGGAGTGGAACCTTTTGATTTTTTTTTAAATTTGCCTTCCCAACATTCTGAGCTTTCTAGGTAGCTGGCTTCCAGACAATTTATCTCCTACCTGTGGCATCACTTTTTTTTTTTTTTTTCTAGTGTGTGACTTTGCAGTCAAGTCAATAGGAGTAGCAAACACCAGTGGTAGTCTCCTTGGGTCAATACCCTTTTTTCCTACTTTATACTTTTTAAGTAAATAATTTCTTACCTTGGTTTCTCTTAGGGATGCAGAAGATGCTGTCTATGGTAGAGATGGCTATGATTATGATGGCTATCGCTTGCGTGTTGAGTTTCCAAGAAGTGGCAGAGGCGCTGGAGGCAGAGGCGGTGGTGGTGGCGGAGGAGGAGGAGGTGGTGGCGGCGGAGGAGGTGGTGGTGGTGGAGGCGGTGGAGCTCCACGAGGGAGATACGGACCACCATCAAGACGTTCAGAATACAGAGTGGTTGTGTCAGGTAAGAGTATTTCCAACTAGCAATTTTATGCTATAATAAGCACATTGGAAATGAGTTCTAAGATATTGTAAGTGTTTTGGGTGAAGCTGCTTTCCTCCACTCTTATACGGAATTATGGGAATATAAGGATATTGTGGATATCAGACCATTATTGTATGCAAATATAGCTACTAGTATACCCACTTCAGCATACGGTAAGTGAAAAGGGCTTGTGCTGAACATACTCTTATGCCTGTAGGTTTTATCAGTATGTACTTAGTTTCTAGAAATAAACTGGGAAATTGAAGCCACACCATGTTTGGTCCTTGCCCAGTAGATAATTGGATCATAATGCTTGCATAATCCCTCTCCATGAATGCCTACTCTTAGTTACAACGAAGTGAATGAAGGTGGGTTATGTACTATAATGTCTCAAATGGCCCTGTCTGGCTGCTCACAACAGGGCTATCTAGATTCTGGTAACTTGCACATATTGCTACCAATCTTCAACTCGAATCTGGAACATTGCAGCAAATTCATGTTAAAACCGAGTGCATATAAACCCGTGGGTCATTTTTCTGTAGCTGAATTTAGGGAGGGGTATGCGCAATATGTTGGCGCTATATAAATACATGTTAATAATAATATGTTACAAAAGCCCAATGGAAGGATTAGATCAAGGTATTTTGGAGGTGGTTTTACCCAGTAAGCAGTGCTCATTCAGACCACGTGGCTGTCTTAGTGCAATGTGTTGCTGCAAAACCAGTCTATATGACTGCTGCAGGTAGAAGAAATGTAACACATTAAAGGGTTACTGTCATGGGGGGAAAAACAATTTTCAACGCATCTGTTAATATTGCTGCTCCAGCAGAATTCTGCACTGTAAACTATTTCTCTAAAGAGCAAACAGATTTTTTTTATATTCAATTTTGAAATCTTACATGGGGCTAGACATATTGTCAATTTCCCAGCTGCCCCAAGTCATGTGACTTGTGCTCTGATAAACTTCAATCACTCTTTACTGCTGTACTGCAAGTTGGAGTGATATCACCCCCCTCGGCAGCCAAACAAAAGAACAATGGGAAGGTAACCAGATAACGGCTCCCTAACACAAGATAACAGCTGCCTGGCAAATCTAAGAACAACACTCCATAGTAAAAACCCATGTCTCGCTGAGACACATTCAGTTACATTGAGAAGGAAAAACAGCAGCCTGCCAGAAAGCATTTCTCCTAAAGTGAAAGCACAAGTCACATGACTTGAGGCAGCTGGGAAATTGACAATATGTCTAGCCCCATGTAAGATTTCAAAATTCTCTTTTGAGAAATGGATTTCAGTGCTGAATTCTGCTGGAGTAGCACTATTAACTGACGCATTTTGGAAAAAACATGTTTTCCGATGACAGGATCCTTTTTAAGTTGATAATTTCTAGTGCCAAATTTGTTGTGTTTTTGGAATATACTAAAAGAAAATTCTCCATCAGAATGGTTTCGTTTTCTATAACTGTGTGCATTTTTATGCTGTAAAATCTGATGGTCTTTCATAACATTCTATTACTAGGGTTGCCTCCAAGTGGCAGCTGGCAGGATTTAAAGGATCACATGCGTGAAGCAGGTGATGTATGTTATGCCGATGTGTTCCGAGATGGTACTGGAGTTGTGGAGTTTGTGAGGAAGGAAGATATGACTTATGCAGTACGGAAGCTGGATAACACTAAATTTAGGTCTCACGAGGTAGGTACTAATTAGTTTAAAAACTCTACCTGTTGGGGGTTACTGATTTTATCTGCATAACTGCTGAAGGCAATAAAGCGATTCCCCCTAAATATATATTACCACAAATATATGGGAATGTTATATTTTCGCAGATTGACGTGCCATATTTGCTAGGCATATTTGTCACACTTTTATGTACCTGATAAATTCTGGTAAACTACCTTGTTGAAATCCAAATTCTCTTATTGATAGGGAGAGACTGCCTACATTCGTGTAAAGGTAGATGGTCCAAGAAGCCCCAGCTATGGAAGATCGCGGTCACGCAGCCGCAGTCGTAGCAGGAGCCGTAGTAGAAGCAACAGCCGCAGCCGAAGTTACTCTCCAAGACGAAGCCGTGGTTCTCCACGTTACTCTCCCCGTCACAGCAGATCTCGCTCTCGTACATAAATGAAACACGTGATGCTTTTTGTAGACCCCCATGTTGTATACAGTTTTTTCTAAACTTTCATTTTTTTTTTTAAGTCACTGTTTTATTCAATTTTGTGAGTTTTGACTCCTTTGTGTAGTATTGCCATCAGACCAGCTCCTTAATGTCCTAATGCCTGACACTGTATTTTAACAGCTCTAGATTCTTCCAGTTTAGCCACTCTTCAGAGGCACCAGCTGGTGTTTATTATGGTTATGGCACTGTGGGTCTTGGCGGCTGATTACCATACATTATATATAATTTTTTTTTTTTTCTGGGGGAATTCTTGTTTTACCATGCCTTTTCATGTGTCTTTCTGTAGACATAGCTGAAGAGATGGATTAAAGGATTTTGGAGGACATTTCAATCATTTTAGAAGTGTCAAATGGAGGCTTGAGGAGGATCAGATCAAATTGGGAGGCCATGGTATGACTCGAAGTGCTACTGTTAGACAAAATTGGCAGTATTGACCTTATGCTGAAAATTCTTGTTTTAAGAGAACAAATAATCATTAGTGATGCTGTGAACCTGTTTTATAAATTTAGTACTGTGCTTGTAGAACATAAAGTCTTTTTCTATTCCTGTCTGTAGGGGTATTGCCACAATACATGTGAATGTCTTGTGGGCCTCATTCTACTAGGTAGAGTATAATATCAATACTGCTAAACATGCATGTCCTCTGTAGTTCTAAATATTTGCTCTTGTTTTAATTCTCACATTAAAATTCAAATGAACTCAGATGTTGGTGTAAATTGCTGTGGGAGGGATACACTTTTTTCAGCCTATACCCATTGCAGACTGAGCTTTGCAGATATATGCTGACGTTTACATGGGTGCAGTTGCTGCTTGTGACGGGAGTGATCCTAGCTTATGCATAGTAACTACATACCAACATGCTTACTTTCTTATGTGATACCTTTCAATCAAACTTCATCCACTGTAAAATGGGCAGTCCTTCTGTGGGTCAAATTGGCCTTTATAAACATTTTAATACATAAAGTTTTAACTTGCATGCTTGGTGGAAAAAATGTACCTGTAGATGTAGGTAAGGGATCAAAACACACTTAACACACTTATATAAAGTCCAACTTTGTAATGCCTAATCTTGTTGTAGTGCTCCCCACAATGACTGTAGTTGATATGGCACTGATTTTTTTTATTTTATGAAACAGGGCTAATGTAGAATGAGCCATCTGAACAGGTAACCCTCTAATTAAAAAAAAAAAAAAAGTACTCCCTTAACCCGCCATGGATATAACTAGGATTTTGATGAGGGAGCAAGAGTATATCCTCCCTAAAGACATTTCTTAGCAATCATTATTCAACCCAATGCTCTTAATAAAAGGCAGAGGAGACAAATATAATTAAATGTGCATTCAGGTTATGCAGGTGGAGTGTTGTAATAGCCAGTGCTATCATACAGTCAAGCCATTCTCTCCCTAACACAAGAACTGTGTAGCAACTGGAATGTTAAATTATGCCGCTGAAAAATGTGTTGCCCACACATACCTATACTTGCTGGCTTGACCCTTGTCTAATGGTAGCTATCGTTCAGTGGGATGTCTCCAGTTGGCTTTCTCTAGTGTAGGTTTCCAGATTTGTTTGCTAGATGTGGAGGAAAATATTGCTTAAAAGTGTATCGTTGGCTATATTTTAGACTGAGGGATTTTTTGGGTTGCTTTTACCACAAAGCCCTCTAATGGAACCCTTTCTTGACTTTTTAATTCTGGCATATATAATATAGAACAATATAGAAGACCTCCAAGTTCTTGTTTCATTTGGTATCTGTTAATCTATTTGGGCCATGGCAGGACTGCTTTCTTTTAACAAAGATGTATCAAAGGATGCTGCTCCTATACTGTTTTAGTGGGTGTTGGTAAAGATATCACAATATGAAATGTACCTTAATTGTATGTATTCAAGCAACTGCTTCAGGGCTGAGCTCATCAGCTTCATGCAAACAAATACTTCAGGTCTGACTTATACCTCTAATCCTGCAGACAGAGCAACCTGTATGCATCTGGCACTGTGCACAGTAGTTAATTTAGTTGGGAATAACAAATTGTGGATATGTGCTAGATGCTTAAATGGGGCCTGTTCTGTGTGTGTATATATCCCTTTACCACATGATTCAATAGATAATTTGTTTTGGGAAGCTGTGTAGTTAATTGTGCAATCCTGCTCCCTGTAGGATTGCATGAATAACTAGTCCGCTCCCATGAACTTGTCTTAATACTATCTAACTCTACCTCTTTTTTTTGGTTTTGCTGGTTATAAAGGTTTGGATTGGAGAGGGCTCACTGGATCCTAATCCTGGAGCTGGATCATTGGATTCAAATCATAGGAATGAATAGGATAGGGAGGATGAATAACCAGGATTCATGGAGCGGGATCAGATAACAAGGAACATAGGAGTGGATTCCTGCCCCATCTAAACAGCATTCATGTGGAATTTTTTTTTTTTTTCACATCAATTGGCCATTCCATAGATTTTTTTTTTTTCCTACAAGTGAAGCCCTTAGGATGCAAGAAGGCGCTTGCATTTTTTTTTGGTGTGTATTAAGAGCAAAGAGGAGACCTGAGGCAAGCTGGAGCCATCTCCTGGGAAGGATACCACACGAATAGATGGTAAACTTAAAGGGCTACTGGGTGGGCTATAAATTGATCCATTCTTAACATCTAAATTTTAGCAAATGGGAGTTTAAAAGAAAAAAAAAAAAAATGACATCCCCTCCCCCCTTCCTAATTGGCTGCATTTTATTTGCTTTTTGAAACTAAAATAAATGGATAAGTAAAATGCCTGTGTCTAAATGTGTTCCACTCTTCCATTCTTGTTTGTCGTTACCACCTTATGTGGGAAAAAATCCCTGTTTTTATAAAGGGAGAGTATAATTAACTTTGTGAGATACTAACATCGGTCATCTGTTCAACTGTGCATTCTTATCAAGTGTTACAAATATCCTAAAAACAGGGGTCACCAAACTTTTACCAGTGAGCCATAGTCAAGTGGAAAGAGTTGGGGAAACACTCCCTGGGGTTGCCAAAAAGGGCTGTGATTGGCCCCTAACTGGACTGACTAGGCTCTAGAGATGTGTGAGCCGACCAGAGGCTGCATGGGTTTACCCGTGGGTCGAGAAATTCTCAACCCGCACATCACTACTAGGCTCTATTTCTCAGTACAACAGGTTTTTTTTTTTTTTTTTTTCTGCAACCAAAACGTTCACCCAAGCCAAGAAATCCATGGGGTTGGTGAGCAACATGAGTCCTTTTGCAGTTGGATTAAATAGTTTGGGTGTTGAAAAGACAATCCTGCCAGTAAAAATCCCTCCTTGTGACCCCCCATGTATAATAGTATATCTACACACACCCACACCTAATATTTTAAAATGACTCAACTGCACTCCTGAGTATTGCCAGGGATAGGAAATGATACGCCAATCATGCTGAACAGTTCCCAATCTGCCCAAGAACAGGGATGGTGGAGAACTGGGGGTTGGCAAATGAACTATGCTTACTAAAAGGGTTTACTTCCCCCCCCCCCTTAACATAAAAAAAACCTTCATATGTTCATAGCCTATGGGTAGAGCTCCACAAGCGTCTTTGTCGGATGTAGATATCACTCTACATCATACTAAAAGTTAACGCAAAGGTGAACAATCCATTTAAAAGCTTCTTTTTTTTTTTTTTCTCACATTGTTCACCATAATTAGACTTTTTTTCAATTGCTTTACATTTTTTTTACTCTTCCCAAAATTTAAAGGGTTATTCCTCAAAAACATAACTAAAGCTTTTTGAAAAGCAAACAATTTCAAGCAACTTTGCAATATACATTGATTTAAAAAAAAAAAAAAAATGCAGACTTTTCATGGTTGTTAATGGTTTCTGACAGTTCCCTAAGCCTAGCCCCCTGCTCTTCTGCTGAGCTGGCTGACTACTGTTACTTTGTATCAACAGCCAGCTGTTTTTAGCCTGCATCCAACACAGCGCAATGCATCGTGGGTTATGTAGTTCCTGCATGCTGTCTGGAAGTTGTGGAGAAGTTGTTACAATTTGTAACATCAGTGTTTAGTCCCTCCTTCCCTGCCAGGTTTTCAAATGATGCAAAAAGAGAGAAACTGTTAACCAGCTGGAATTTAACCTAGAAAATGGCATTTATTCATACTTTTTGAAGGAACCGGTGATGGATATATTAGGGGTTTCTGTGCCATGTATCAAATTTTGGTTTGGAAGCTGGAGTTCCCCTTTAAGTTAAATGTTAGCAGTTTAGTAATCCAGAAGCAAAAGCTGAACTGTTACAATTTTGCTACATTTAGTTGATACAATTAATTGACACATTTCTCAGCGGCATCTGGAGAATATTTGCAACTATTGTATCAATTTTAACAGCTGTCTTTAATGAAGCTCAGGGATTCTGCTCAGCATAGCCAAAAATAGCATGTATCAACTAAATGTATCAATTTAAACAGTTAAAAGAGTCAGAGCTTCTTTAGAAGGTGAAAAATGACATTTTACTCTTCAATATTAGGAAAATGGTCACAAATAGAAAGTGATAGGAAAAAGTATTTATTTCTGGTGAACTATCTGAAACCAACTGAACAGAAATAAGTGTTTGAGGGCTAAACTCGAAGGGTGATTTTCGTCGGATCCATCGCATGCAACAAGGCGCCAAATATTATGGGAGTGATAGAGAAATTACAGGCGCAAACTACACATAACACGACTTATGAAGATGTGGTGTTCACATCCTACGGTCGTGCCTGATATGTACTTTGTACCTGTGATTTTTCTATCACCCCCATGGAGTTCAGCCCTTAAGGTGAACAACCGCTTAAAGCATGTTTATGTGCCAATACTCTGCAGCCACCCAGCTGGCACAGAAATGTTTAACACATGAGTAGTGTGGGGGAAAAGAATGAAAATCCATTGCCTTCACTTCCCTGCAAGCATAGTATGCTCTTTACCCTAGTCTGTTTTTAGCTTACACTTTGCCTAAAACAAGTCCGTAATTGGAAAAACATTTCACTACAGAAAACAGCAGCTTCTCTTAGAGATATAAGGAAAACATTCTGCCCATTGCATATGTGACAATTTTATGTGTATGTTGTAGGCTTCAATCCATCTGTCACCACCATCTCTACCTTAAGCTGGCCAAAAATGTTGAGATTTTTAAAAGATCCGATCCTTATCGTGAGACCACGATTTTCTCGGAACGATCGTACGAATTGACCATCAACTAAAAAGACCAATTTGCCAGGAAAACAAAGGGGAGCTGCCTGCTTGGCCCTGCAAACATAGATAGATTGCACTGGGACTGACAGATTTTTTTAACCTGGCAGATCAATTTCCTGACAAATGGCCAAAAAATTGTAAGATGTACGATCGTTTGAATCCCACTATCCGCATGATCATTTCGAAGGATTGGTCGGACTTCCCTAAAATCGGTAGTTCAGCAAGAAGAATCGTCGCGTCTATGGGGAGCTTTAGACTGTCCCCAAGGGAAGCTGTGGCAAGCAAATAGAGGAATACTGAATGCTTCTCTCTGCTGAGCACATCAGTTGTCTCATTGACTAATACTTTAAACCTCTTCATTCTGGGAACCTTAAGGTAACATTACTCCAAGTATCTTGCAACCACATCAGTCCTACCAATCCTGCAATGATCCACAAAGAGCAGCTCATAAGCAACATGTTGCCTTGAATTTTGCTCCTAGCGGCCTGAAAGCAGATGCTACTAATTGAACCCATAGCCAATCACAGGCCATATTTGGCAGACTCAAGACCATTTTGCATGCTTTAGTTGTGCTCCAACTTTTTGAACATTTGAATGTGCTGCAAAATATGCTGCCGCTTTATAAATAAATGTTAATAATAATAATGTGATTTAAAGTGCTGCCATAGGCAACATTTTCTCCTTTCCTTGTGACTAAAATTGCATCCCATAATTATGGTGTTTGATATGTTTATGGACTGTGGGAGGAAGTGGAGTAACAGGAGGAAACCAATGCAGACATGGATGGAACATACTTTATATACTGCCCAGGTGAGGACCAGTCTCGTGACTCTGGCTCTGCAGGGTAGCCATGCCAACCGCTGAGTGACTCTGATGCCCTTTGCAACTGGTTAACAAGAGGTTAGTCTGATGAAGGGGCACGCCCCCGAAACGTTACATCACTTGACTTAATAAACGTGCAGGGGAGATCCCCGCTACACCAGCTTGTGTTGTTTGGCTACTTTTCTGTTCTAACAAGAGGCTTAGACCATCTTGAAGCATGTGGTAATTACAAGTTCCAGTTGTCTTTTTTAATGTGGGGCATATGATAAGGGTAATTTGCATGCTTTGATACAATTTTCCAAATTTCATCAAAGCTACTAACTATAAGAAAGCTTTGTGACTTGGTAGTTTGGAAAAGAAAGAGATATTTAACACACATATAACGTATATTTTCTGGTATTAGAAATATGTGCCACAAAATACTGTATGTATGCAAAATATACATTTGGGGTCTCTACATGCCAGATATTTTGGTAATCTTATCAATGTTCCCTCTAAGCTATGCACATTTGAGGTCAGAGCACACAACAAATTGTGGTGTGTACAAAGAATTTAGAATTTATCCTTACCTGAGCACACAGATTTTTTATAAAGTGCACACAAAAGTATTTGTTATTTTGCGCACATATCCAACATACCTCCCAACTGAGCCCCAGATATGTGTTCAGACTTTCCATTCTCACAAATTTTGTAACATGGACATAGTATTTAGGGCAACATTTTTTTCCACCCCTTGAGCCCACCCTCTAAACATTAATAAGTCACAAAACAGGGTATGTAGACGGGGAGGGTGACAAGAAAAAAATCTTGGTATGTATGATATTAAAGGAGAACTAAACCACCCAATAAGAAAATCCCCTACCTACTACCCTAGGTTGTTCTCCCTCCCTGCTTCCCCCACCTGGCATAGTTAGTTACCCCATAAATTTTGCTCACATAGTGCAGTAAGTGCAGCGGAGCTCATGGGCTCCACCTTCCGGAACTCTGGTCTTCTTTTGTGAGCAACGTATTGGCGCATGCTCAGTTGGAGCAGTCTTTCGGTCCCGCATGCACCAAAAGTGTAAGAATTTGCCAAAGGGAATGAAGAGGACCCGAAGAAGACTGGAGATCCAGAAGATGACGCCTACTCTGCACCGATATGTGAGCAAACTCTTAGGGGCAATTTCAGGGGTAACTAACTATGCGGTGGGAAGCAGGGAGGGGGACTAACTAGGGTATGAATTTGTACCAGAAAGAAAGGAACTGCAAAGAAGAGCTAACGAGCTTGCACAACCTTGTTAATAAATATAATTAGATTGTGTGTGCAACTTGGAAACCATAAAATTAATAATTAATGCCTTAAAAAAAAATTTTTATTTTTTTTTGATGAGTGCAAATAAATTCATTCATTGTGTCCACACTTTGATGTGTTGTCATTATTATATCTTGTGATAAACAATTAGGAGTTAATAAAGTGCAATAGTGTAAGGAGTGCTAATTACGTAAGCAACAGTTTGCATTCCACTAGTCTGTAGAAGAAGGAATTAACTCCTAATTGTTTATCACAAGATATAATAATGACAACACATCAAAGTGTGGACACAATGAATTTATTTTGAATGAATTTATTTGCACTCATCAAAAAAAAATAATTTTAAGATTAATTATTCCTTTTATGGTTTCCAAGTTGCACACACAATCTAATTATATTTATTAAAGGACCAGTAACATAAAAATCTTTTTTTTTGAAAATTCGTTAATATACAACCGAAAAAAAACACCAACACAAATTAAATTTTAAAATAGCAAAGCCTTTATTAAAAAAATAAATTACAGAAAATCCACTTCCTGTCCTCTTCAGAAAAGGCGACCATCCATCCTGCAGCGATCGATTTCTCCTCCCTGGCTTTTCTAGTGACAGCATGCGGCTTATTTTCCTCCTTGATTCGGGGCCCAGCAGATTCTCGATGAAGAAAGAAGACACCCTGGCTTCCGTGGGTTTGCTGTGTCACCTGCTTTGCAAGGAAGGGCCGCTGTTGTGCAGGAGCATGGCTGTCTGCTCACGGGCAGCCATACGCGGAAAAGGAGTCTCTGAAGGCACAAGGGAAATCCCCAGCCGGCCCCAGCCTTTCCCTCTGTCCTCTTCCCCAGCTCTGACAAGTAGCCGCTGCTGGGGAAGCTGCGCACAATGCTGCCAGTAGAGACACATGCGCTCGTGCTCAATAGGCAGCTCTGGAATGTACCGCAGCCTCCTATGTTCCTTCACGGGGGAGACTCTGTTCCCACGTATGGATGCTCCTGAGCAGACAGCCATGCTCCTGCACAACAGCGACCCTTCCTTGCAAAGCAGATGACACAGCGAACCCACGGAAGCCAGGGTGTCTTCTTTCTTCATCGAGAATCTTATGGGCCCCGAATCAAGAAGGAGAAGAAGCCGCATGCTGTCACTAGAAAAGCCAGGGAGGAGAAATCGATTGCTGCAGGATGGATGGTCGCCTTTTCGCCGTTTCTGAAGAGGACAGGAAGTGGACTTTCTGAAAGTTATTTTTTAATAAAGGCTTTGGTATTTTAAAATTTAATTTGTGTTGGTGTTTTTTTTTCGTTGTATATCAACGAATTTTCAAAAAAAAAAAAAATTATGTTACTGGTCCTTTAACAAGGCTGTGCGACCTTGTTAGCTCTTCTTTGCAGTTCCTTTCTTTCTGGTACAAATTCATGTTAATTTTTAAGAGCTGTCGGCACGCCTAAGATTAAAGGACTTCTAAACAGTGGTGATGGGTGGTTAGGAAGTGCAGAAAAACCAAGAAACCCAATTGGACTACCTAGAGTAGTAGGTAGGGGGTTTTCTTATTGGAGGGTTTATTTCTCCTTTAATTTTCTCTTTTCCTGGCCATAGAAAAAGTGATAACTGCTGATGGGTTATACCCAAGCAATGAATCAGGGAGGGAAGACACCCACAATGCTTAATCTTTTAATTAACAGATATGGCAGAAGAAATAATAGAAGAAACTGGGCCAGAGATCTGGAAAAAAACATCAAGTTTATAATGCTTAATGAACGTATTAGGAGTTACCCAAGTTGCTGCCTTGCAGATCATCTGCCTCTGCTGCCTCAGAGACCACCACACTTAGGTGGTGTACTGCCCTGTTTCACATAAGCTCTTAAAATAGCTTTGACAATGCAGTGGGCTTCTGGAAGCAGCTTTCCCTTTGCTTTTCCCTGCAGGAATAATGAACATTTTAGATTTTCTTATAGCTAATAGAAAGAAAATTTTCAGAATAAGTAGCCACAATGCAACTTCTTCCAGAGGCTCAGAGGGAGCTGAAGAGATTTTAGCACCAGAGAAAGATCCCACATGTGACAGATCAGTTTTGTTGGAGGGAAATACTAAGCACTGATTGAAAGAACCTTTCTATCAATGGATCCTTGAACCACCTCTTTTCCAGAACAGCTGATAAGGCTGATACTTGTCCCTTAAGGGTACTAAGGCATAGCCATTTGTCAAGTCCGTTATGGAGGAAATCCAAAAGCATTTAAAGAAAATTAATACCAAGATTTATGGTATTTCGATATAGTATTTTTCTTTCCAGCTCTAATACGTGTACACCCCAGATCTTTCAAAATCCTCCTTTCAATTTCCAAGCTATTAATTTGAGGTTCATTAGATCCAGATGTGTCCATTTTCCCTGAATTAGGAGATCCCTGGTCTAAGAAAGTGATAATGGGCATGAGACCGACAAACTCCTGAGTATCGGGTACCAGGGTCTTCTCAGCTAGTCTGGGAGTATGGCAATTACCATCATTCCATGATTGAATGAATGGTTCCATGGTTGAATGAATTTTCTGCAGAACTTTCAGGTATTGGAATCAAAGGAAAATATAAGCAAATGGATCCTCCCTATTCTTAGAGAAAGCACCCACTGCTGCTGCTCCTGGACAAGGAGTTTTGGAAAAGAATATCTGGACTTTGGCATTGAGATGTGTTGGCATCAAATCCACCTCCAGGCAATCCCAAATGGAGTGTAACGCAGGTCCCAAACCCTAACTAACTCCAAGGTTCCAGTCTCAGCCCACTCTTCTGCCTATAGGAGCCGCCTTTGGTTTTGGATGCCACTACTCAGCATGCTTGAGAAAGGGGCGTGTCCCCGAAACGTTGCACTTCCGCACTTTTGAATTAAAGCAAGGGTTTCCCTGCAAGCAAGCCTTGTGTGCCACTAAACGTAGGCCCTAGCTTGGTGGAAGGGACCTTCAAAGGAATATTCTTAGACAACAGCCAAATTTTATCACCAACCTGGTACTGTACAGTAAAAAAATGGAGATTCTCCAGTGGACAAATGGGTGGCATTCTTTTTTTTTTAAAGGTTATGTTTTATATGTTTTAATAAACATTACAACAAAAACATTGATATATCAATAACATAGGCGGGCCAGGCCATCCGGGCGCCCTAGGCCACCCAGCCGGCCAGCTCGCCTCCACTTACCAGTTGCATGTGTGGTGACGTCACTCTCATGATCAATAAACATGTGTACAGTTAAACATGTGTCACTGGTATTATATGATTTACTTTCAAAGGTTTCAGTTTATTTTGAGGTTGACTCATTCGTGGAAGTCATTACAGGTACAAAGTAAAAAAAAAAAAAAGGAAACATTATCTGGTTGCATGGTGATCTCTTGGTTGTACGCCCGGGCCCATTTCACACCAAGGACTCCATACCTTCTCGAATTTATCTGCTGTGCCTCTCGCTTAATAGGTAAGCTTTATTTTGGGTATCGCAGAATAAACTAAGTTTATCCAGGAGTCCTTTGTGAGAGGGGTGGGTCCCATCCAGTGCATAATCACACATTTTTTAGCATAGAATAATAGTGCCCTAAACCTCATTCTTGCACAGACAGTGGGTACTAATTGCTCCACTACACCCAGGAGACATACTGTGGGGGAGAGTATTTGTGTGAGTGCTAAGGAAGCCATTACTTGCGACCAGTAGGCGTTTATTACTGGGCAAGTCCAGATCATGTGTAGAAAGTTGGCTTTTGGGGTCCCACATAGCTAATGCTATATTATGAAAACTAATTTTCCTTACTTCCCTGTAACAAGTTGGCTGAAAAAGAGCTGAATTCTTTGGCTCTTTCCAATATGATCTGGGACTTCTGGAGCCCAGAACTCGCGTGCGGCTGCGGGTGGAGGGAGGGCGGGTTAGGGTCAGGTGCATGACGGTTAAAACCCAACTCGTCAGTAGTGTCAGAAACTTCAATGGAGAAAAGATCTACAGTACTGTCCTGTACAGCTCCGTATGAGAATAGAAAGAAGAAAGGTGCTTATCGGTAGTTGTAAGTCACAAAAAGATATAAAAAGATCAGAGACAGGTAGCGATAATGCAGCTTCTGGACATCTATATAAAAAGGGGTTGTTTTGCCTTTCAATCATTTTTTTAGTATGATTGTAGAGAGTGAAATTCTGAGACAATTTGCAATTGGTTTTTATTTTTTGTGGTTTTTAGTTATTTAGCTTTATGTTTAGAAGTGCTCCAATTTGCAAATAGCAACTTGGTTGATAGGGTCCAAATTACCCTAATAACCATGCATTGATTTGTATAAGAGACTGGAATATTAATAAGAAAGGGCCTGAAGAATACGAGTAATAAAAAGTAGCAATAACAATACATGTGTAGCCTCACAGAGCATTTGATTTAAATGGGGTCAGTGACCCCCCTCCCCTTTAAAAGCTGTAAAGAGTCAGAAGAAGAAGGTAAATAATTAAAAATAAACATAAAAAAGAAAAATTGAAGGCAAATGCAAAATTAGTTTAGGTTTAGCCATTTACTACATACTAAAAGTCCACTCAAAAGTGAACCACCCCTTTAAAGTGATAGACACTAAAAAACTACTTTTTAAAATATGAATGTAAAAAAAAAGTTTACCTATTCATGCTGAGAGGTTTGTTTATGTAAGTTATTATTAGGGTAGGGGCACACGGGCAGATTTAGTCGCCTGGCGACTAATCACCTCTTCTTCCGGGTGACAATCTCCCCGAACTGCCTTCCCCCTATCTTCCGACTGCTTCAGTTTCAAAATTCGCCTGAAGTTTCCTTATGAAGCAACTTCGGGCGACTTCAGAAATCGAAGCGATGCGAGTGCCATTGTGCTGGTGTTTTCTCATTATAGCAGGGGGAAGGCAGTTTGTGGAGATTGTTGCCCGGAAGAAGAGGCAATTAGTCGCCAGGCGACTTAATCTCCCCGAATCTGCCCGTGTGCCCCTGCCCTAAGTTGAAGATTCTAAACATGACTGTTTTGCCAACCTGACTGTCCCATCTCAGCCTGTCAGTTAAAGTTTCTAATGCTAAAGGACTCCTGCTGCACAAATATGGCAGCCCCCTCATAGGCGATCATAGAGAGTCAGATGGGTAATGTAAAAGCTTTGGGCAAATACTTTATGGCAAACTTAAAAAAGAAGCACGCAAAGTTAATTTTATGGTAGATGTAAAAAAAGGTTAAATTTCTGGTGTCAGTATCTCTAATTAGAGGAGTATGAAAGTTTTTCTATAAAGTAGCAGCAGCAGCAGCTTTTGTGTGTATAGGCAGCAGGCACCTACTGGGCTTTATACAGGTCTGCAAAGGTGTCACTCAGTAGTTTAAGAAACACTGTCTATATGGATATATATAAGCTAGGAACTTGCCTCTTACAAAGTGAATCTGCAACAAGTGGATCACAATATGTATAGCCAGTTATGATGGTTCCCTATGTATGCTCTCTGATATCAAATTGACTGTTTTACCCTTATATGTGAATTTTTGTTTAGATTACACCTATTGCTATAACTAGCTATACAAAATGAGCCAGGCATTCATGGGAGATGTGGGACATTTATTGAATAATCTGGGACAGTGGGTTGTCACATGGAAAGCTAGACTGACCCACAAAAGGCGGGACAGTTTGGATGTATGTAATTCTGACAAAAGGAAGGACTTCTGTCTTGATTTTAATGATGTATTTTTTCTAAATGACACTGTTTGAACCGCAAATAATTCACTCTACAATATACATTTAATTGCTTAACCAGCAAGTGTATTTTTTAATTTGTAATATTGATGTGTGGGCTGCAATCTCAGGTCACTTTTCCTGGTCATGTGCTTTCAGAAAGAGCCAGCACTTTAGGACGGAACTGCTTTCAGACAGACTGTTGTTTCTCCTATGTAATTGAATGTGTCACAGTGGGACCTGGTTTTTACTATTGAGTGCTGTTCTTAGATCTACCAGGAGCTGTTATCTGGTTACCTTTCCATTGTTCTGTTGTTAAGCTGTTAGGGAGGAAAGGGAGGGGGTGATATTACTCCAACTTGCAGTGCAGCAGTAAAGAGTGACTAAAGTTTATCAGAGCACAAGTCACATGACTGGGGCAGCTGGGAAACTGACAATATGTCTAGCCACATTTTTAAAATTAAATAAAATTTTTTTTTTGAGAAACGGATTTCAGTGCAGAATTCTACTGGAGCACTATTAACTGATGCGTTTTGAAAAAAACATGTTTTCCCATGACAGTATCCCTTTAAATTGTGCTGAAAGCTTGCATTTTATAATCTACTATCCACTAAATAAGCCAAAAAATGGTATCACTCTACATTTTACTGTTTATCTATGGACATGGTACAACGACCTACTGCTATACATAAGAAAGAACAAAAGCTCTGTAGGAAACATTGCTTTTCATTTCACATGGGATACAGGACAATATAATGAAACCCCATATAAAATAGGCAGGGCAGCCATCAGGGGGGAGAGTTGTAGGGGGCCCAGAGGGTAAGGGGGGCCCGGCCATGCCACACTTACTTGATTAGTCGGGCCCCCCATCTTTCTGAGAGCTGCTGACTTTGGGAAGGCATGGACGTTTAAGGGGTCCTGGCCACCAATTTTCTCATAATGTGGAGGGGAGGGGGCCCTGGCCACCATTTTTTTTCTCATGTAGGGTCCTAAACACTAATATTTTTTAATGGGGGGGCCCTGGCCACAAATGTTTTTTTATGGGGTGCCCTGACCACCAATATCTTATTATTTTTTATTAACATGTGGGAACCCTAGCCACCAATATTTTTTTAGTTTTTTTACTGTGTGGTGGGGGCGGACCTGTAGGTGGGGCTTGTGGTGGGTGCAGCCCAGGGAGCCCAGGAAATTTTGTCGTAAGGGGCCCTGCGATTTCTGATGGCGGTTCTGAAAATAGGACATTTGTTACCAATGATTTATTTATTTATAGGTGCTGGATAAGGATATAATTCATAAAAGGATAGAATTCATATACATTCACAGGTGTATGTTAATTGGCTGGGCTTAAAAGCTACCTGCTTTCTCATTAGAGCTCCTGAGTTAAGGTTAAGTACACGGTGGTCTCATTACTCAGTCACATTGCTTGCTGGGGGACATGATTTTAAATGTACTACAAACTCAGAATGGTAATAGATAGTGTAGGATAAGGGTACGTGCACAATGGTCTTACTACTCAGTCACACTGTTTGCTGGAGGACTTGATTTTACACATACTACAAAATAAGTAGAACATTAAGTATTTTATAGACAACACAAAACACACTCACAAAACAAACATACTGCAAAAAATATATACATTTAAAAACAAACAGTGCTTTTACTTTACTGCTATTAGTCAATGGCCATTAAACCTTATTCAGTTGAGTAAAAAAAGCGTGTCTCTATGCCAGAAATATTTCATTCACAGTTCATTCACAGCAATAGAAAAAAAAACTGATTTCTTATGATTATGTGGCCATTAGAGGGCACAGTTTTAACACAGACTTCTAATTCAGTTTCTGTGTCAGAGCACACACAGCTGCTTTCACTGACGAACTGCATATACTCCTTGTTTTGTTTTGTTAGAATTTTTCCCCCCTTTCCATTGGAACACATGTTCCTATCTATGTATTACAAATGAGTAAATAACAAAAGTAATGATAAACAATCATGTTATTACAATTTTAGAATGACAGCTATATGTGAACCTATTATACCATGCTTTTATACAAAAGAGATTAGCCAGTCACAATGTTCACAGGATTCAGAAAAAGAATGCCTGTTGTTACAAAGGCAATAAAGGACATTTTTATTCTGCATGTACATATTGTCTGATATAGAGATTTTCTTTGACTTTCCCCCCGTTAGCCTTCTCATTGTTGAAATGCCATGCCTGCTGCTTGTTTCCTGAATTAAATGAGCACTCGTCTCTGGAGCTGTTTGGAATTCACATTATTCTTTCAAGATGTTTCCTCCTATTCATGGCTTTGTACGTGCCTACTATCCATGCTATCCCCATTAAATATTTAAAGGGGATCTAATCCAAAAATTGCAAAAAAGAAAAAAAAACTTACGCAATGTACATGAATTTTCTATTTTTAGCAGTTCCTGAGATATTTGTAGTTTTACACTGCTAATAACAGGCTTTTAGCTCAACTGAAAGTCACAAACCCAAGTGATCCCGGACACTGACACTCTGGGCCTTCAAAAAGCATCTGTCCTGAAGGCTGTCTATCAGTATAAAACTGCCTAAAACTGCAAATATTTAAAAAAGCACTTAACATAAATTATTGTGAATTGCTAAAATGCTGGGAACCCCTCTGAATTAAAATATAAAATTAATGTGAATTGAAAAAATGCTTGGGGCCCCCTTTGAATACGTTTATAAAATACTTTTAGTGGCAGATTTATCAAAGGTCGAATTTCGAAGTAAAAAATACTTCAAAATTCGACCATCGAATTAAAATACTTCGACTTCGAATATCGGAGTCAAAGGATTTTTTACCGAATTTGACAATCGAACGAAAATCGTTCAATCATACTATTAAATTGTTCGAATCGAGCAATTCAAACGATTTCAGCGATCGATCGAAGGATTTTCCTTCAACCTCAAAAGAAAATGGTTGTAGAAGTTCCCCATAGGCTAACATAGCACTTTGGCATGTTTAATTTGGCGAAGTATTGAAGTCAAAGTTTTTTTAAAGAGACGGTACTTCGATTATCGAATATTCTAACGATTTTTACTTCGAATCAGTATTTGTAGTGTTTGGATTAATGCAGACTTTTACAATTACGTGACATTTTCTGTTTTTTTCCCCTGAAATATTTGTATTTTTACACCTCTGATAGCAGGCTTGTAGCTCAATTGAAAGTCAGCAACCCAATGGTTAATTGTATCCAGGATTCAGTGACACTCTAGATCGTATCTCTATTCAAAGTTTTTTTTAACTTCGACCTTCAATCTCCCAAACTCCCCCAATTGCCTCCATACTGGTTCTAGGAGGTCCTCAATAGGCTAAAACAGCACTTTGACAGCTTTTAGGTCGTGAATGGTCGAAATTTTAAAGTTTTCAACTTCGAATCGAAATTGGACTATTCCCTATTCGAAGTACACAAAAAATAGCTCAAAATTCGAAGTTTTTAACTTCGAAAATTCACTTCGACCTTTGATAAATATGCCCCCTAATGTCCAGCAGAAAGAAGAATAAACAGAAAAACTATGTCCCTCAGATCTCCCATAACTGGAAAAGTGTACTAAAAATAATTTGAGATCCTATGCATGCTTAGAAACCTCACTCCACTTAATAAGACATGGTTTACTGGACTGAAGTCCAACATGGTCATTTATAAAAGAAAGGGTGCCTTTTTATGCTTCCCATTTGTAGATGGCTAGATGTCCCAGTGACCTCAAAACAGGTCTACATGTGTACAGAACCAAACAGCCAAACAGAACCCCCTGTAGGCTGTTAATCTACATAAGGGCAACCAAAAAGGCAATCATAGCCCCTACAGATTGTATAGGCCAATACAAAATTTAGTTGGAAAATGCTAAACTCTGTATCTTCAGCACAGATTAAGGGGCAGACTGGAGTAGATCAAACTTTTCTCTGAAGTTTTTTCTATGCCAGTAGAAGAAAAGCCATGTGTGCCATATTTAAATAATTTGTTTTACACAATTAAATAATAAAGGAGAGATTGGGAGAGCAGCAGTGTCGTGGCAGTAATTAAACTCAATTTCTATCTTAAAAATATCTAAGAACACCTAAAAGTCAAAATTGATTAAAAGCAGTCCAATAAGATGAACGCAGCTCCCATTGACTTCTATTGCACCTCAACAACTTTTACTTGGTGAAGTTTTGCCTTAGAAGTTTTCATGGTTTTTACACATTTTGATGATTTTTTTACAGCTTTTAAGATATATAGGAAAAATACATTTTTTTTGTGGGAATAAAATACGGGGGGAAAAAATTTGATTGTTAGTAAACGGGTCCCTTAACATTTACATTTCACGTAATAGCATTGGTGACGTTTTCAAAGTGTATGTAAGTCCCAAATATTCTCTACTATACCAAACTGATTAAATACAAACATTATAAGTGAGGGTATCATAACTTTAGTCTGTTTTTGTTCTTCACCAGACCTGTCAGAGCTGTTAAACAGGCTGTTGGGACACTCACAGATCCACAGATCAAACAACATAATTAAATAGGCCTGATCAATATCTGGCCAAAAATCAGTCAGGCAGGCCTGTTGGCTGGCACTATAGAAGGGACGAAAATCTGCCAACTCAGTCTGTGTCAGTAAAAAACTTTGCTTTTACAAGCCTGGATTTTATTTTTTCCGTTTTGAGTACCTGCTGACCACTGTTGATACGTTTTTTTACCTCCTTATACTGTAGGTTTTTTACCTCCTTATGCTGTACATTCAAAGTAAGGTTACCAGATCAAATTTAGGAACACCTTTGGAAAATCCAGTTAGAAGGGCTGCATTGATTGCAATTAAATACAATCAATGCAACCTTGCTACATGCATCTGTTAGGGCAGTTTCACATGGTGCTATGATTTGTAGCAGCTACGGAATGCCAGAAAATACCTTGCAATAGACAATACTGATAATTGTCTCTTCTAAAACACTCAAATCACATACAGAAATGTCCCTGACTTTTCAAGTGATCTGGTGACCTTAGCTCAGGGCAGTGCACCTTAGCCCTCCTTTGTACTGGTGAGTGTACACCATTATATACAATATGATATACAATATATATATATATATATGTATGTATACGTATATACAAATAGATATTAAAAAATTATCCAGGTGCTACCAACTATTGCTGCATACAAAAATCCAAAAAGAACAAAGGTGCACACTGGGTAGCTTTGAAAAAAAACATTTTTTAAAACCTCATAACTTTTATTCAACACATGTTTAAAAGGCCAATGTTTCAGTCTGTTCCTAAAACCTTTCTCAAGACCATAAATAACCATTTAAACACTGTGCAAATAAATAGATAAAACACCAAAGCACTCAACAGCGTGCCATCCCACTGACCATGTGACAGGAAACTTAACCCTGCAATAAGGAACATGGATAATAAATAACTATATATTCCCTATATGCCAGTTACCCCAGAACAATAGAATAAATAAAGCGTGTTATATCAAACGGCCATGGGCGTCCACAAATAGGGGCAGTTGCCCCCCCCTGGAATTGTACTTGATAATAAATTATATTCTCTTGCCATATATATATATTCTCTTGTTTTGTTTTTTGTTATATGAGCATTTTCATTAAAGAGCTGCCACAAGTTTAAGCAAGGCTTAAATGATGGGGTTAGCGCTCCTTCAAAAATGGACCATCCCAAAGCTATTCAGCTAAGTTTGCTGCCTATTCTCATGCAGTTCTGTCTTAGCTCCGCACCTTCCCTCAGTAAGCTTCCTGCTCCTCCTCTGTGTGAAGAAGAAAATCAGAGCAGATCAGCATGTGAAGTGTGTGTGTTGTGTGTATGATAGAGAGTATACATTAACTTATATATATATATAGAGATAGCTGTCATGTGTAAATACTTATTTTCACATTATTAAATCTTATAGGTGCAAGTTTGGTGTTCGTTTGCTTACAACCATTCTCTCCAGGGCATTTGCCACAAAGCATCACAGAAACCTGTGCAACTAGATCAGATCTTATATTACAGACAAACCTCATTTTATGCTTGATAATTTGTGACAACCCCTTAGCTTTCAACAGCTGCTCAGAGCCCACTGAGCATGTGAGTGTCGCAGACACTACTAACAGGATCCAAGAGGGTGAGCTCCAGTGACAATTGTGAAGGCCTGGAATATTATTGTTATAGAGTTGCTGGATCTTTAGGGTTTTGTAGTATGTTCAATATATAAAATATGGCATTTCTAGCCATAAACATTTTGTAGGGTTTAGTTCTCATTTAAAGGGATACTGTCATGGGAAAAAAATGTTTTTTCAAACTGAATCAGTTAATAGTGCTGCTCCAGCAAAATTCTGCACTAAAATCCATTTCTCAAAAGAGCAAACAGATTTTTTTATATTCAGTTTTGAAATCTGACATGGGGCTAGACATATTGTCAATTTCCCAGCTGCCCCAAGTCATGTGATATCACCCCCCTCCCTTTTCCCCCCAGCAGCCAAACAAAAGAACAAAGGGAAGGTAACCAGATAACAGCTCCCTAACACGCTGCCTGGTAGATCTAAGAACAACACTCAATAGTAAAAACCCATGTCCCACTGAGGCACATTCAGTTACATTGAGAAGGAAAAACAGCAGCCTGCCAGAAAGCATTTCTCTCCTAAAGTGCAGGCACAAGTCACATGACCAGGGGCAGCTGGGAAATTGACAAGGAAAGTTCCTTAGCGTTTTTGGTATAATTACCGAAGGTGGTGGTGGAAAGAAAGAAAAGAAAAAAAAGGGGGGCTGCACATAGTGTGGTGAATACATAATTAAGAGCTACCAATCACACAGGGTTATATCTATCAAACAATATTGCCCTATGTTTGTTTGTCAACAGTGGTCAGCAGGTAAGGAAAAGGAAACACTCCAAAATAAAGGCTTGTAAAATCAAAATTCTTTATTCACACAGACTAACTTGGTAAATTATTGTCCCATCTATGGTGCCAGCAAACAGGCCTGCCTGACTGATTGCCACATATTGATCGGGCAGGTTTGATTTTGTTGTTGGACCTGCAGATCTGTGAGTTGAAGAAGTCCTTGTCCCAACAGTCTTTTTAGAAGATCTTCTGATCCAATTGTTGACCTAAGGGCCAAAAAACTGGATCAGCCCGATGTTGCCCACTTCAAGGTGGCCAAACAAGTGAATCTTTACATGTATGGCCAGCTTTAGTCCCCCTGACCAATGATCAGATAATAAAGGGCCTCCAACAGTCTGATGGAATCCTTGACCAACATCAGGAAGCTGCCAGGCAAGGCCCATACCCACTGAAATAAGCTGAAAAGAAAAAAATCAATCTCATTAGACTTAGCATCCCATCTGACAACAATCTCAATTTTCTTGCAGTCCACTCACATCCACTTTGCACTTTTTCACCCTCTCAACACTAAATGATGTTGGCAAACTTCTAACCTGCTCAAACCCTACAACCTGTTCCCATTAGCCCATACTCTTTTGCCTCCTTTATCCAATTTCTGATACACTCTCTCCTGCACTTACCCACCTATTTAACCTTTCACTTACTACTGGTACTTTCCCATCTTTATACAGACAAGCACTAATAACTCCCATCCTCAAAAATCCTTCCCTTGATCCCAGCTCTCCCGCCAACTTTCGTCCAGTTTCCCTTCTTCCCTTCTTATCCAAATTACTGGAAAGGCTTGTTTTCAAACGTCTGATCCATCATCGCACTCACAACTTCTTTCTTAACCCCCTGCAACCTGGCTTCCACCCAACACACTCAACTGAAACTGCACTCACCAAAGCAACCAATGATCTTCTCCTAGCAAAGTCTAAAGGTCACTATTCCATACTCATTCTTCTAAATCTCACTGCAGCCTTTGACACAGTTGACCACACACTCTTCTTAGATATTCTTTACTCAGCTGGCATTCATAACACTGTTCTTTCATGGTGTACATCTTATCTTTCTGATAATAAGCATAATTCTGCACTGAAATCCATTTCTCAAAAGAGCAAACAGATTTTTTTATATTCAATTTTGAAATCTGACATGGGGCTAGACATATTTTCAATTTCCCAGCTGCCCCAAGTCATGTGACTTGTGCTCTGGTAAACTTCAATCACTCTTTACTGCTGTACTGCAAGTTGGAGTGATATCACCCCCTCCCTTTTCCCCCCCCAGCAGCCAAACAAAAGAACAATGGGAAGGTAACCAGATAAGCTCCCTAACACAAGATAGCAGCTGCCTGGTAGATCTAAGAACAACGCTCAATAGTAAAAACCCATGTCCCACTGAGACACATTCAGTTACATTGAGAAGGAAAAACAGCAGCCTGCCAGAAAGCATTTCTCTCCTAAAGTGCAGGCACAAGTCACATGACCAGGGGCAGCTGGGAAATTGACAAAATGTCTAGCCCCAAGTCAGATTTCAAAATTGAATATAAAAAAATCTGTTTGTTCTTTTGAGAAATGGATTTCAGTGCAGAATTCTGCTGGAGCAGCACTATTAACTGATTAATTTTGAAAAAAATGTTTTTTCCCATGACAGTATCCCTTTAAGCATCTATACCCAGGCCCGGATTTGTGGAAAGGCCACCTAGGCCCGGGCCTAGGGTGGCAGGATTTTAGGGGGGAGGCATGCTGCCCAACCACACCCACATTGGTTCAAAAACACTGGATACAATAATTTTTTTAATTTCCAGTGCGACAATCCCCATTGCTCCAGTCCAGATTATGAAAATTTGCACAAATAAAGGGGAAGGGACAGGGGTGACTAACAGCAGTGGGCCTAGGGGCGCCCACTATGTAAATCCGGCCCTGTCTATACCATTTAGGTGCATATTTATGAAGTTGGTGTACAGTGTGCTTGTTAATATTTCCCATGAAAGGATCCACAAACTTAAAAAAATATTATACCATGTAGAACTGGTGAAGTAAAATGTTAGTAGAGACTTGCGTAGCTTATGTAATTGTACTAACTACACCAGTGCCTATGTAGGTTTCCAATGTCCAGATTTGTATTCCTATAGTTTTCAAAGGACTAAGCATATCTGTAAGGGTGGTGGTACACGGGGAGATTAGTCGCCCAGCGACAAATCTCCTCTTCTGCGGGTGACTAATCTCTGCATACTGCTTTCCCGCTGGCTAGAATACGAATTGTCGGAAGGGATCTCTTTGCATTTCCGAAGTTTCCTCGTGAGATTAGTCGCCCGCAAAAGAGTCCCTGGGCGACTAATCTCCCAGTCTGCCACTATGGTTGCCACCTGGCTGGTAAAAGTGATGGTTGATCCCAATGTTATTAATAGGGAAAAAAGATAAATATATAGGAAGGCTGGTATTTTTTTCCAGAATAGATGGCAACCCTTTCTGTAACCACTAGGGTTGCCACCTGGCCGGTAAAAATGATGGCCGATCCCAATGTTATTAATAGGAAAAAAAGATAAATATATAGGAAGGCCAGTATTTTTTCCAGAATAGATGGCAACCCTTTCTGCCACCACTAGGGTTGCCACCTGGCCGGTAAAAATGATGGCTGATCCCAATGTTATTAATAGGAAAAAAAGATAAATATATATAAATAGGAATGCCGGTATTTTTTTCCAGAGAATGTGGCAACCCTAGCCACCACCCTAAGGCAGGCACTTTTATAAAGGGGTGCACCAAAGGATTCATATACAATATACACATGCAAAGGTTTTCTAAACAATATGCAAACACAAGGGAAATTCATCCTTAGTTAATGCACAATGATGACAAAATGAAAAGATGGATGCAGATGAAGGGGCGGATTTACATAGTGGGCATCCCTAGGCCCACTGCCATTTGTCGCCTCGTCCCCTTTATTTGTGCAAATTTTCATCATTGGGACTGGAGCAAAGGGGATTGGCGCATGGGAAATTTAAAAAACTAATTTCCTGCACATTTCCAGTGTTTCTGAACCAATGTAGGTGTGGTTGGGCACAGGGCCGCCATCAGGGGGGGACAGGGGGGACAAGCGTACCGGGCCCGGGCATGAAGGGGGGCCCGGCAGCGCTGCATTTTTTGAAGATCCGGGCCCCCCTTACGAGCGCCCGAGCCGTACGTCTTGCCTCTGTGCTGCCGAATGCGGAAGTGCCGAAAAGCCGAAGCCGATGCGCCGAAAAGACCCGAAGTCACGGAAAAAGCCGAAGTCACGAAGCGCCGAAAAGACCCGAAGTCACGAAAACAGCCGAAGCCGAAGTCCTGAAGCAGCGCAAAGACCCGAAGTCACGAAAACAGCCGAAGCCGAAGTCCTGAAGCGGTGAAAAGACCCGAAGTCACGAAAGGAGGTGAAGTTGAAGTACTGAAGCCGTGAGTTCAATTCTACTGAACACCAGTTTGTGTATTTTTTTTTTTTTAATCTCCTGGCCACCAATGTATTATTTTAATATTCTATAGGCCCCTGCAACCAATCTTTTTTTTTAAAACATGTTTTTTTGGGGCCCCAATTTTTTTTTTAACTCGTAAGGGGCCCCTGACGCCAATGTTTTTTTTTTTTTTCAAAAAAATTTTTTTTTCTTTTAAATTTTTTTTGGGGCCCCAATTTGTTTTTAACTTATAAGGGGGCCCCTGCCGCCAATGTTTTTTTTTTTTTCAAAAAAAATTTTTTTTTTTTTAAATTTTTTTTTGGGGCCCCAATTTGTTTTTAACTTATAAGGGGGCCCCTGACGCCAATGTTTTTTTTTTTTAATTTTTTTTTGGGGCCCCAATTTGTTTTTAACTTGTAAGGGGGCCCCTGTAAGGGGGCCCCTGCCACCAATGTTTTTTTTTAAAAAAAAAAATTTTAAATTTTTTTTTTTTTGGGGCCCCAATTTTTTATAAGGGGGCCCTGACCATCAATAGCTTTTTACAACTTGTGTGGGGGGGGGTTACTTTTTTAGCGCTGATGTCTGTGTGGTCTTTTAACTGCGATGTGGAGTGGGCGGGAAATGGGGTGGAGCTTGGTCGTCAGTGTTGGCGGGGCCCAGGGGGCCCCAAAAATTTTGTTGTACGGGGCCCCGTGATTTCTAATGGCGGCCCTGGTTGGGCAGCATGCTGCCCCCTAAAATCCTGCCAATTTAGGCAGGGCCTAGGTGGCCTTTCCAAAAATCAGGGCCTGAGCAGATGTAAATGTAACACTTCTTCCTCAACATATATAGTATTATTTTTGTAAATCACAGCCAGCCCACTTACAAATAGTCACACTTTCATGTGATAATGTATATTTCAAACAGTCTTGCACCACGTTTTACAGTGTTGTTGCATTGTTAGACACTAATTTGCTAGGGGACGGGTGGG
>CM076675.1:67037199-67192199 GCA_038501925.1 Xenopus petersii
ATAGGATTGTACTGTCTCCAATAAGAATTAATCTTAGTTAAGATCAAGTACAAGGTACTGTTTTACTGAGAAAAAGGACATCATTTTAAACATTTTAATTATTTGATTGAAATGAAGTCTAAGGGGGAAATGTAATAGAATTCACAAAGAGAACAGATTTGCCCACAAATATGAGTTTGCCCATACTTTTTTTTACTCTTGTGAATACAAATCATAATAACAACTGATAATTCAAACAAAAAGATATTAGGAAACATTTATTTGAATTTAACTGTATGTTATCCTCCCACTTCTTTGCAACCTTTTTATAAACCTCAAGATTTATGAACATAAAAAAGATCCTAATACTTTTTAGCTAATAGACTTGCCCCCTTAATGCCTCGGCTTGTCCACCCTGACCAGGTTGGGTTTATCCAGGGCAGACAAGCAGACGACAACACCCGCAGAGCTATTGATGTGATTGATCTTCTCAATAGAGCCCAAATCCCATCGGTCATTCTCAGTTTGGACGCTGAAAAAGCGTTTGACCGCTTGGACTGGGGCTTTCTGTTCGGTCTATTAAAAAGCATGGGGTTTGATGGCCCATTTTTGACAGTGGTAAAAGCTCTATACTCCACACCTACAGCAACCCTTAAATTGCCTGGGGCTCCCAACCAATCTATTTCTATCTCTAATGGCACCAGGCAGGGCTGCCCACTCTCTCCCCTTCTGTATGCCCTTAGCATTGAGCCGCTGGCTACAGCTATACGGGAACACAAGGACATCACAGGCCCGAGGCTGGGGGATAGTGAGTTTCGGGTAGCCCTGTTCGCAGATGATGTCATTCTAACCATTACCAACCCCCTAATCTCCCTTCCAAACTTACATAAACTGCTTACTCTATACGGCACCTATTCGGGTTATAAACTGAATCTCCAGAAGTCAGAGGCCCTAGCTTTGAATACTCCCTACCACACAAGAGAACTACTGAAGGCTAACTTTAACTACAAATGGAGGGAACATTCGCTTCGATATCTTGGGGTACATTTGACAAAATCATATTCTCAACTCTATAAATACAATTACACCCCACTTCTGCAATCCATTTCTTCGCTCCTGGGAAAATGGGGCGAGTATACAATATCTTGGCTAGGTAGGATATCAGCTGTGAAGATGTCCATTCTCCCTAAACTGCTATACCTTTTTGAGACCCTCCCTGTGACGGTACCCAATTTTGTCCTACGGAACATCCAAACCATGTTTTTCAAGTTTATTTGGGCGAAGTCAAGGCACAGAGTCTCTAGAAAGGTTATGACTATGAATAGATCTCAGGGGGGTTTAGCAGTACCCAATATCCGCAGGTATTACGAAGCGGCGCAGCTTCGACAGGTGCTAGGCTGGACCACTTACCACCCTACTTCTAGATGGGCGCATCTTGAATCGCTTTCTCTGGCTCCTATACACCCAAGTGCTCTTCTGTGGCAGACCCCTAAACCGGTGAAGCTACCTCTCAATGTTCTGCAGGCTACTAAATTTACTATTAGACTTTGGGAACGCTGCACTAAGAAATCACCCTTGACCACCTTTCCGTCCCCAATGCAACCTGTTCTGGCCAACCCTCACTTTATCCCGGGAATGTCCCCCGCCTTTCAGGCCCATTGGGGCTCCAAAGGCCTCTTTCGCATACATGACTTTCTCAAACCATTGGAGAATAGAGTTCATTCATTTGCGGAACTTCAAGAGAAGTATCAAATTCCCCAGACCTGGTCCTATGACTTCTTGCAAATTCTACATTTCATTACAGGGGTGTTTAAGGGGCGCCCCCCGTCTAGCTCACTGACGTTTTTTGAAAGGACATGTCTTCGGGGTCTGCCACAGAAGGCACTGATTACCACAATTTACTCTATACTTAACACTGAATTGGAAGAACCGTTTCCTAAACATAGGTATATGTTACAATGGGAGAGGGAGCTCTCCACCACCTTCACTTTGGAACAATGGCAAGATATCTGGGAAAATGCCAGGAAATGTGTTACTTGTGTGAGGCAGAAAGAGAGCGTTTACAAGGCTATTTTCCATTGGTACTACACTCCGGTGAAATTAAACAAAATGTTTCCTGCCACCTCAGCATTGTGCTGGAGGGCTTGTGGACAGGAGGGCTCTCTCTCCCATATAATGTGGTCCTGCCCACGACTATCTGAATTTTGGAAGGCTATTGGAGATCTGGTAACGAAACTCTTTTTCTATGCAATTCCAATACAAGCCTCTAAAGCAATACTAGGTCTTCCACATATAGGTATCTCCCCCCCAGACCAGAAATTTCTAAATTTTATATACACTGCGGCCAGATTGTCTATTACTTCCAATTGGAAATCTTCTCGTGTTCCAACCATAGGCGAGACAATCTCACGTGTCCGTGATATGAAATTAATGGAAGAAATGACAGCCAAACATCACGGATCCTTACCTAAGCACGACAAGGTTTGGTCGAAATGGGCCTATTATGTGTCTCAAGCACATGTGCGGGACGGGGGGGGAGTTGCGTGTATGATTAAGATTATGACTGTTTGTTGCCTTGTTGTCTCCCACATATAGCCCTCTGGTCGACCAATATTTTCTACCATTTTTGTAACTCTGTATATTCCCTCTGACATCCATGTATACACCCACTTCCCTTCTGTTTATTCTATCAGCAGAGAATTATGTATCAATTCCATACATGACTTGTTTTCCTGTTATGTCTGTATCTTGTGCTTTTATTATGCATGGAAACTTAAATGCTAAACCAAATAAAAATTTAAGTTACAAAAAAAAAAAAAGATCCTAATACTTACCCATTTATATGGCCAAAGCCTTCTCCAGACCAGCATTACTTATCCGAGCTAACACTGTGACATAGCTAAAGGCTCCTCTGCAGTTTTGTCATTCGTGCTGGGCTGATGGCAGCGTGATCCTTCTATAGAAGTGATCCCCAACCAGTGGCTCGTGAGCAACATGTTGCTTACCAACACCTTGGATGTTGTTCTCAGTGGCCCAGGGCAAGTTTTGGTTGCATAAAAACATGTGTACTGCCAAACAGATCATCCTGTAGACTGCCATTCCACATAGGGTCTACCAATCGTCAATCACAGCCCATAATTGATACCCCCAGGAAATTTTGCATGCTTGTGTTGCGCTCCATCTTTTTTTTACATTTGAATGTGGCTCACATGTAAAAGAAAATGTGGGGATCCCTGTTCTACAGGCTAATTACAACTGAAAACAGTACTCCAGCCTATGGAAGGAACAGACCACCTCCAGCCCAGCTTGACTAACGCAACTGTAGAGGAGTCTTTAGCTATGTTGGAGGGTTGGTTCATGTAAGTATTGCTGTGGCTTTTGGCCAAACATATTTAGGTGCTGCAACTCTTTACTAATACTGACACATTCCTATAGATTTTCATAGGACTGTGTCAGTATCATTTTAAACTTAGTATATAAAATATGGCATTCGTAGCTATATGTATTGCTTTAAAAGGATTTACAGTATGTTGACAATTCATATAATATACAAATTAAAATATACAATTATCAGACCAATGTTAATTATAAAAGCATGGCAAATGAAATAGAAATAACGTAAATAGAGACATATATTGTGACAATATCACTTTAAAATGTTTGCATACAAGATGTTATATTATTTATGGATTGGTAATAGAAGAGAAAGAACAGTAGACATTCAAGAAGGGAAACTTTTGAAAAGAACACATTTCATGATGAAAACAGGAAATAGCTAGCATAGAAAAGTCATATTAGATGCGAGACACAGCTGATTTTATATATATATATATATATATATATATATATATATATACATACATATACATATACTGTATATGTCGTGATTACTTTTCAAACATCCAAACTTTCAAACTCACAAGTTCCATACCTGAACCCACTATCAAAGCCAGTAACACTGCAGTGCCCAGCAGCCACATCTCTAGACGAAGTGAGTCTGGTACAACCGAAGTGACAGAACTTCTAGGACATTACATAATGGGAGGGGCCTGAGAATTTCAAAGCCTGTCACTTTGACTTTTTATTTGATATTTTGAAATGGAGCATTTTTCTTCACATTATTTCCGTGAAAGCAAGGTTGTGCATTATGTAACACATGTATAGATCACTGGTGTCTGCAAAAAAAATGTCAGTGGGGGGGCAAGACATCATCTAGGCTAAGCCTGTATAAAATAACTAGGTACCAAATTTGTAGTAAATTTATTGGCAAAGCTCATAAAGTCACTCACAATCCAATTTATTTCCTTTGATTCAGCAGCCACAAATAACCATGGCCCACCCCAAAGTATTAGCACTTAAAATAAATAATGGGCATATTAACCCCAAGCCTTCCTTGCAATTTAGGGTTTGGATTTAGTTCAGTATGAATATTTTTGTGAAAGATTCAGGATTTGGCCTAATCCCAAACCAATTAAAATGAATAAAGAGCAGCACAGTTTCACACGGGTGGTGTGACGTGCTCTGATATCACTCTTTGCTAATTATGAGCTATATGAGATTGTGGGAGCAATGTTAAAGTTGTTGCTATGCCAGTGGTCAAAAAGCTGGGTTACATAATATATGATTGACAGCTGAAATCTATAAATGTAACAGACACAGTTTTAAAAAAGCAATTTGGGTTTCATGTTTAATTTATAAAAGGAATTTCATGATTTTTATCTAAATTTGACTGATCACCTTTAAATATTTGTACAGGAATGGGACTTATTATCCAAAATGCTTGGGCTCGCCATACCTTAAGTCTACTAAAAATGATAAATCTATTAATAAAACTGAATAGGATTGCATTGTCTCCAATAAGAATTAATCTTAGTTAAGATCAAGTACAAGGTACTGTTTTACTGAGAAAAAGGACATAACTTTAAACATTTTAATTATTTGATTGAAATGAAGTCTAAGGGGGAAATGTAATAGAATTCACAAAGAGAACAGATTTGCCCACAAATATGAGTTTGCCCATACTTTTTTTTTACTCTTGTTAATACAAATCATAATAACAACTGATAATTCAAACAAAAAGATATTAGGAAACATTTATTTGAATGTAACTGTATGTCATCCTCCCACTTCTTTGCAACCTTTTTATAAACCTCAAGATTTATGAACATAAAAAAGATCCTAATACTTACCCACTTATATGGCCAAAGCCTTCTCCAGCCCAGCATTACTTATCCGAGCTAACACTGTGACATAGCTAAAGGCTCCTCTGCAGTTTTGTAAAGCATGCTGGGCTGAGGGCAGTGTGATCCTTCTACAGAAGTGATCCCCAACCAGTGGCTTGTGAGCAACATGTTGCTTACCAACCCCTTGGATGTTGTTCTCAGTGGCCCAGGGCAAGTTTTGGTTGCATAAAACATGTGTACTGCCAAACAGATCATCCTGTAGACTGCCAGTCCACATAGGGTCTACCAATAGTCAATCACAGCACATAATTGGTACCCCCAGGAAATTTTGCATGCTTGTGTTGCTCTCCATTTTTTTACATTTGAATGTGGCTCACATGTTAAAAAAAGTTGGGGATCCCTGTTCTACAGGCTAATTAAAACTGAAAACAGTACTCCAGCCTATGGAACCCACCACCTCCAGCCCAGCTTGACTAACACAACTGTAGAGGACTCTTTAGCTATGTTGGAGGGTAATCAGCTGTAATATGTAATCAGCTGTGTGATCGGCACTCCAACTTGATCAGTTGGGTGCAGGAGTAAATAAAATTTAGAATCCGTTTTCCGTATCATCAAAAAAATATTAGTTTATTCTCAATGACTGTGCATTCCAACAGTGATTGTGAATAAAGTTATATTTTTTTGATGATACGGAGTGCGGATCCTTCTATCAATATATACGTAGAAGTTCCATACCTGAACCCACTAACAAAGCCAGTAACACTGCAGTGACCAACAGCCACATCTCTAGGTGAAGTGAGTCTGGTACAACCGAAGTGACAGAACTTCTAGGACATTACATAATGGGAGGGGCCTGAGAATTTCGAAGCCTGTCACTTTGACTTTTTATTTGACATTTTGACATGGAGCATTTTTCTTCACATTATTTCCGTGAAAGCAAGGTTGTGCATTATGTAACACATGTATAGATCACTGGTGTCTGCAAAAAAAATTTCAGTGGGGGGCAAGTCATCAATCAAAAACAACCTGTTTTTCTAGGCTAAGCCTGTATAAAATAACTAGGTGCCAAGTTTGTAGTAACTTTATTGGCAAAGCTCATAAAGTCACTCAGAATCCAATTTACTTCCTTTGATTCAGAAGCCACAAATAACCATGGCCCACCCCACAGTATTAGCACTTAAAATAAACAATGGTCATATTAACCCCAACCCTTCCTTGCAATTTAGAGTTTGGTTTTGGTTCAGTATGCGTCCGAATATTTTTGTGAAAGATTCAGGATTTGACCTAATCCCCGACCAATAAAAATGAATAAAGAGCGGCATAATTTCACACTGGTTGTGTGACATGCTCACATTTATATGCTATATGAGATTGTGGGAGCAATGTTAAAGTTGTTGCTATGCCAGTGGTCAAAAAGCTGGGTTACATAATATATGATTGACAGCTGAAATCTATAAATGTAACAGTCAGTTTTAAAAAAACAATTTGGGTTTCATGTTTAATTTATAAAGGAATGTCATGATTTTTATCTAAATTTGACTGATCACCTTTAAATATTTGTACAGGAATGGGACTTATTAACCAAAATGCTCGGGCTCTCCATACCTTAAGTCTACTAAAAATCATAAACGTATTAATTAAACTGAATAGTATTGCATTGTCTCCAATCAGAATTAATCTTAGTTAAGATCAAGTACAAGGTACTGTTTTACTGAGAAAAAGTACATAATTTTAAACATTTTAATTGTTTGATTGAAATGAAGTCTATGGGGGTAATGTAAAATAAACATAAAAATGTGCATGTCACAATGTAATATTCTTCATTAAAATATTTATTGTATTGCCAATCTTAATAGCGCATTATGAACCTTTAACACCTGCTTGAAGTGGTGTAAACTTTTGGAGCAAACATAACAACGTTACCATTAAGAAGTTTTATTACATACACTTCGCACTATCGCAAACTAAAAAAATTCACAATTGCTACCCTACTGTCGTGTGAAGGGCAAAATGTTGGCAAAGGCTAAATTGTTCACTTTGCAAACATTTATTCGCATTGCAAATGACTTTTGCATTCCCCCATAAGGGAGACAGGCTTCCTGTAATTTGGAGCTTTCTGGTTAACGGGTTTCAAGTTATTGGGTCCAATACCTGTACTGTCATCCACTTGAATAAAAATGTTGAATGTAAAATTTGCTGAAAATATATATAAAAATTATGTTCATTATGCATTTCAAGGTTAATTAAATGCAATGAATATAAAGCATCCATTTCTTAGCATCATTTATTTATATAGCGTATCAACATATTCCAGTGCTTTACTGTACATAGATTAAATAGCATTATCATCATGCCCTGCTCTAGTACTCAGTAATATCGTCTTGCTGTTTCTTTTATATTTATCCATAATAAATTTACTTTTCTCTAAGGGGGTGATTTATCAATGTTTAAATTCAAAATTTTGTCACAATTCAAATTTTTTTGCACAAAAACGTACAAATTTGAATAATGTTTTCAAAAACTCAAATGTTTGGTATTTAAAAAAGTACAAAAACCTTGAAAAACTTGAATGTCAAACTTCAGCATCTAAAAGCTTGCGAGTTCATGTAGAAGTCAATTGGATTTGTCCTATGCAAAATTCAAGCCATTTTTTTAATTCAAGATTTTCAAGTTTTTTTGAACTTGTAAACTCGAGGTATTAGAGTTTTTTTAAAGGTATGAATTAGTGTTGTTTGTGAAAGAAATGTGCTTATCTTATCTATATTGTAGAGAAAGCATGTTTTGGCAGTAGTATTAATATGATTAGAGAAGGAGAGAGAGAGATGACCCCCAAGCAGCATGCTGAATTAACAGTGTTAATTGTCATGTCATCAATAGTAATGGTGAAAGGAAGAAATGGACTACGTTTGAGCTCAGTTATGGCCAAGTTGAGCTTGGGGTGGCATTAGTTCATCCAGGAGGAGATAGCTACTAGCCAGTCTGTGATCCAGGTCTGAACGGCAGCGCTTAGTGAACGGGTGTCTAAATACATCTGGATGTCATTAGCATAAGTTGATATTTAAGGTCAAATTAAGATATGTCTCCTAAAGATAGAGTGTACAAGGAGAACAACAGGACCAATTACAGAAGCCTGAGGCACCCCCACACTAAGATGAATGGGGGGGAGAGGATTTGTTACCAAAAGTAACCGAGAAGGAGCGGTTAGAAAGGTAGGAAGAAACAGGATGCAGCTCGATCCCGGATACCAATTGAATGGAGAATTGGCATTAGAACAGAATAGTCAACAGTATCAAAAGAAGAAGATATGTCCAGGAGAATGAGAATAAAGTAATGTATTTTGGCCTTAGCAGTCTGGAGATTGTTTGCAACTATAAGGCAGTCTCAGTGGAGTGCGCAGGTCAAAAGCTGGACGTCATAGGGTCAAGCAGATAAGTGGTGCAGAGAAAGTTAATAATATGGGAAAAGACAAGACATTCCAGAAGTTTAGAGGCTATCGGTAAGAGAGAGACAGGGCAGTAGACAAACATGATGGGTCCAGTGCAGTGCCAGCCAAGCTGACCGAGATTCCAAAGCAAACCGGCCGGCCGGCCAGCCAGATCCCTCAGAACGTGTCTCAACATGAGTGCTTCTGAACGAAAGCACGCATGAATGCAACCTGCGCGAGCATGCACAGTAGCATATGGGAAGTCAGAGGAATGAGGGGAGAGAGTCGGATGGGAAAACCTCAGATGGGAGAGGAGAATTTGGATTGGAGGGGAGGGAGAGCCACAGAGGGGAGGAAGGAGAGCAGCACAGGGACTAGAGGTAGGCAGAAGATGCCTGGCTCCCCCTGTTGATGTGCCCTAGTCAGGTGCCTCTTCTGCCTCTACCCCTAGTTCCCTGCCCTGCCTGGTCCAGTGTAGCTTTTTTCAGAATATATGAAAATCCTCAAAAACACCTTTGTTTTACTTTCAGCTTGCAAAAGGTAATTTTAAATAGTCTGACCCAGAGCAGCATGGAGTAGTAGTGCCACTTGCATTTGAGGTCTGATAACTACAAATGCAAAAATAAATGAATACATGGATTTTTATTAGGCCCATACAACTAGAAAATTAACATTTGGTCAGGTATCAAACTTGTTAAAATTCTGGTCTAATTTGTTAGAATTCTGGTCTGAGTCTTGTGCTGCAGACCATGCCCTGGACTGAAAAATAGACATTGCCAACCTACTGTATTTTCTGCTCTTAATCAACACATGTAGTATCACATCAGTATGTGCCCTCCATCATCACAAAAAGAGCCAATTTCCAGTGGAAAATATGGGACTTCCAATTTTTACCACACCTGGGAAAGTACTGCCTCCAGGCAAGATTCTCATCTTGCCTCACAACAAAAATGGACATGTATCACGTTGAATTTTGACTATACCTTCCAATGGTCTTAATTTCTGCAAAATCTCCACGAATTGCAGGCAACATTTTTGGCAGATCACAGATGATTGTGTCCGGGCTTGAAATGTCCCTCTATTAATTTTGGAATGTAATGAATTTATTACATTGATTATTATTTGATAATTAGCTGAAATGTATTTACATTTAGGTCCAAGTGATCATTAGGTCTGAAATGAATCATGGAGTCTCCCTGACAAAGCCATTCCTAACTTGCAAACTAGCCTTGCAGCGCTTTGAACATACCCCCCAGTGGTTCCAGTGGAAGGCCAAATCACAAACCACAAAAAAGGGTAGAAATTGCCAGAAAGTCGATGTTTTGGTTGGATCAGTAAATTGTATATGGTCAGTTGAAGACCCAAATTGTGCTCTTTTTATATTCAAATGTTGGGAGGTATACCATGACCGCTTGAGCAAATTATCCATTTTGGTTTTTTTTATGCTCTAGCCCTGAAATGGGTTAGACCAAGCGCTGGTGATTTCATTCCTTGTTTAATGTACACCAATATCTAGACTTTTAATTACCCTTTTTGTAATTTTCCCCGAAATGATGCCTACTAAAGTGCCTTCATCTTCTGTTTGATGTTGCATTTTACAAGTATGTATATATGTATACTATATGAATATATAAATATAAACTTACAATTTAAGGGGGGTTATTTACTAAAATGTCTCACTATTTAATTAAAACCGATTTGAACAAATTCCCATGCACATTTTTACCTTATTTATTAATATGGTAAGTTTACTGGAAAAATCTTGCGTGCGAAAAGACTCATGAAAAAAATTCAAATGGTTTTTTTGCATTATTGCCCAAAAGCCACAGATTAATCAGATTATTGTATGAAACCCAGCGCAGATCAGGATATCTTCCAATTATAAATGGGAGATCTGCCATTGACATGACCTCTGCAGGTTTGAGATGGAGTACTTTTTTATTCTGACTTTTATCTGCATTGGGGTTTAATAAATCACGGAGAATACGAGTTTTTTTTCTATGAAAAAATTGTGTTTTTCCCCTTAGTGTGAAATATACAATGAAGCATTGTTATATAATATATTTATACAGCACATAAACCCCCATAGGTAATAAAAGGTGCTAAGTGTACCCCGTAGCAGTAAGCAATAAGATGTTTGCTTTTAATCAGGTGACCAGCAAATGCCACCTGCTGATATGTTGCTGTGGGTTACTGCTCCTGGGAAACTTTTTGCCTTTTTTGACATAACCAAAAAAACTTAAAAACTGCATTTAAAGTCACAGAGCAGTTAAATGGCCAGCTTACTGTATAATGGTTTAATGTAGACATGCACTGTTGAAATGTCACATTTACTAACATCTTGCTTAAAACATTGTACAAATCAATCCACGTCCTAGAGTGACATTACTATTCCATACCTCCCAACTGTCCCATTTTCAACAGGACAGTCCCTCTTTTGACAGCTCAGCCCGCAGACCCGCGTTTGTACTGGAAAGTCCCGATTTTCTCTGCACTGAACAGCTAAAAAAATAAACAATGTTTCTAACTTAATTGGCTTTTGGCAGAGAGCCCAGAACTGCCAGGAGGTTCAGATAAGATACTTTTGTAACAATTTTGAGATAAGGAAATAAGTAATTGTTACAAGATAAGATAACAGGTCCCTTGGGAGAAGTTAAGGTCCCCATAGACCTTTTGTTGGTGAACGATCAAACTCAGTGCAATCCGACCAATCCATCAAATTATCGTGAAGTTAGTGGTTATTGAACGATTGTGCTTCTTATGATTTTTCGTCCGACATCTGTCAGAATATTGATTGGCCAGGTTAAAAAATATTTATCGGTCCCAGTGCAATCTATCTATGTTTGCAGGGCCAAGCAGGCAGCTACCCTCAGTTTTCCTGGCAATATCGCCTGCAATGGTCTTTTTAGTTGATGGACAAATCATACTTTTAAACGATCGTTTCGAGATAATCGTGGTCCCACGATAACGAAAATTTTTTTTTAAAAATCTTTACATCTATGGCCAGCTTAAGACTTACAGTTTAAAGGGCAATTCACCTTCATTAGCAAAACTGCAATAACTGAAAAAAAAACACAGAAATATGTTCAAACTTTCATAACCTGCTAAATTTTGTAAAATAAACATGGTAGTTAGGGGGTAGTTTTCTGCTGGCCTTTTTAAGTTTCTTAATGTATTTTGAATATGTTTAAGATTCGGTGTTGCAAATCCCAAAAAATTGGTTTATAATTAGCTATGCATATTATCTTTTATTACTGCTGAATGTTGTAGAAAAACATTTCACTTTATTAAAGGGTTTAATGGAGACTCAACACAATACCATGTTATTAATCTATAGTTTAGGACAGCAAATTACATAATATAGCTATGTGAAATTTGTCTGAGAGAAATAATTATGCTACCAGCATTCTTCCTCTGACCTAAATCTGTCAAGTATTAAATAAGAAGCTTTCCATGTCTGCTAACTGGAAGAGAAAACAAAAATTCAGACCAATTTTGTTTCTCAAAAGCCAAATACTCAACATTTTTAACATTTAAAATTTTTAAAGGTGATGTTCACCTTTATAACATTTTTTTTTCAAATAAATAGATATGGCTATTAAAACAATATTTACAATTTGGTATAATTCTTAAAAAATTGATTGTTTTCAATATATCTATCTGGAACACGGATCTGTATGGATCCGTGGGTCTCTTCTGTCTAGTAGTAGTTAAAGGGATACTGTCATGGGAAAAAAAAAAAATTCCGAATAAATCAGTTAATAGTGCTGCTCCGGCAGAATTCTGCACTGAAATCCATTTCTCAAAAGAGCAACAGATTGTTTTATATTCAATTTTGAAATCTGACATGGGGCTAGACATTTTGTCAATTCCCCATCTGCCCCCAGTCATGTGACTTGTGCTCTGATAAACATCAATCACTCTTTACTGCTGTACTGCAAGTTGGAGTGATATCACCCCCTCCCTTTTTCCCCTCAGCAGCCAAACAAAAGAACAATGGGAAGGTAACCAGATAACAGCTCCCTAACACAAGATAACAGCTGCCTGGTAGATCTAAGAACAACACTCAATAGTAAAAACCCATGTCCCACTGAGACACATTCAGTTACATTGAGAAGAAAAAACAGCAGCCTGCCAAAAAGCATTTCTCTCCTAAAGTGCAGGCACAAGTCACAAGACCAGGGGCAGCTGGGAAATTGACAAAATGTCTAGCCCCATGTCAAATTTCAAAATTGAATATAAAAAAATCTGTTTGCTCTTTTGAGACTGGGACTTCAGTGCAGAATTCTGCTGGAGCAGCACTATTAACTGATGAATTTGAAAAAAATGTTTTTCCCATGACAGTATCCCTTTAAAGACACTATTAAGTTCAGAAACCGCAGGGGGAGGCACATTTATCAATGGTCGAAATTCGAGTTCATGGATCAACCTGAAAACTCATATCGAATTCAAATCAATTTGAGTTTTAAAAACCAGATTCGAGTTTTTTCTCCGAAAAAAACTTGAATGTCAGGAAGGCTGCAAACAACTCCAAATTGATCCCAGGGCATCTTCACTTGACTTAAACAGCAATTTGGCAGGTTTTAGGTGGCGAATAGTCGAATTTGAGTTCTTAAAGGCCAGTGTATTATAAATCTATAAAATCTAATTCGAATCTTTAAAAAAATTCAAATGAATTTTAACAATTCGAATTTGACAGTTTTGGCCATTAAAAAACTCGAAAATTCGAATTTGAAATTCAAATTTTCACTTTGACTTTTGATAAATTTACCCCCTAATTTGAAGGATATAAGCCCCCACACACTATGGGATATACTTATCAAAGAGCGAAGTTAAAGATTGCCACAGTCAAAAACCAAACGCACGCTCAGCCTGCGCCGAGCCTGGACAGTCTGGCCCAGCTCTGATAAATATACCCTATGTCTTAGAAAACAAGTACTGCTTTATTAAACAAAATGGCTAATTACAAACAATCCTAACAATACAATGCTAAATCTATTACATTGTAAAACAGTTAAACACTTATTCATAGCTTTGTTTAGGAGGTGAAGTTTTAGCTACAGTCTTTGCAAGGAAGTAGAATCTCTGAGCCCTGGTTACTCTTGGCCACCTTCTATGCAAGATCACTTGTCCATGCACTTTCTAAGTCCTCTGTCAGATTCCACTGTTTAATACTGTGCAAGCTCATTTATTGAGTATCGTGAACCAATCAAACTTCACAACCTAAGCCAGCTAACTCCACTTGTACATGGGACCTATTAGAACAAATGGATGATCCCTGTATTTTTGCTATGATCCTAGTGCAAACTACCCCACTCAGATAGTGGGAGAAAAGTTGCTATAACAGGTGTGGGTACTATTGTGTTGGGTGTATAGATGCCCAGTGACTTTTGTTTACTGTAGTCATGCAGCCAATAGCTTTTGTCCACTGTACAGGAAAACACAAACCTAGTTTTGTCTCTGTTGATTTATAAATGAATGCCTGTAGGCTACTGTTAAAACCTACTTTTGCAGTATTCATATAATTCCAGAAACATCATATTTTCATTGCACTACATGTCTGTCCAAGATTGGGGATCACCAACACTCTGGCTCACTGGCTGCATAAAGTACTGCACATATCATATACACAAGCAGAGCAGAGGAAGTGCAAGTTTTGATCTCTGCTGAGCATGGTTCATTCATTTGCATTTCTGTGGTCTAATTTGCTGACATGATTCAGCCAAATGGATCAGTGACTAGCAAGAATGGCACGTGCACTAACGAGAGTTGCGTGTGGCTAACTGCAATGTGACTACATCGGCGGATCCCTGGTTGGCAGAGCAATGAGGCTCTATGCAGGGCTATCTTTGCAGGTAGATATTTTTAAAACAATCCAATTTTTAAATTAAACCAAATTGTAAATATTGTTTAAATGGCCAAATCTGTTTATTTCAATATTTTTTTTATAAAGGTGAATATCCCCTTTTATATTGTTTAGTTCTTTTGTAGCCTGCAAGTTGCAGATAAAATATGGCCCCTATGAAAATGCATGGTAAATGTTGCAATACCATATGAATTGAATAAAAGGAGTGGCTAAACCTGAAACCAATTTTAGGATCTTCCAACAAATGACATTTACACACACACACACACACTTATGTAGAAACAATTAGGTTATTTTATTAGTGGAGACTGAAATTATGTCTAAAACTGTAGCTTTTTTCAGATTGAAGAAACACAAACAACTTATGTCTAATTAACATGTGAGGGGAGAGGTGCTAGTTGTGACATCATATTACATCACCAATGCAGGCAAGGTGAGCAGGAAACCTTTGCATATAACCTTTGCATAATGAAAACTGGACCCACTGCAAAATTAGCTCATATAATCAACCTGTTTTGTCATCAAAAACATAAAAAAAAAACTCTGATAAAGAACCATTTAGGAGTTAGCTGAAGATTGTCCATGGAACTAGATTAATAATGGTATTTGGTATAATACCTGAACAAAGTATAGGGGATCAGACAAATCCTTCCCCATGCTGTTTAAAGAGATAGTAACCAAATTAGGGTTATATTTGGAGGCACTGCTGAGATGTCAACTGGGAATATGTTTGATGAAAATATGTCTGCCTTTGAAACCTCACAAAGTGTTTGCCAGTGGTGTACTGCATTGGGACTTAACCCCCAAAAGGTTGCTGCTGTTGGGCCCATGGTGCCCAGAGTGAAAGAAGAATTTATTTACCAAATTCTAGATGGGGAACAGACTTTTTACTGCCCAAGGGTGGCTGCGTCATGGTGAGATTCTGCCGGGGTACTGCTGAATTTTCTTATAGAACATAGAGAGCCCCAGAGAAATAGACCGGGTTCCCCCTGTTATTGATGCTGAAACTGAAGGGCCATGGAAGATTGTTCTGCCTGACATGTCTGATGACGCAGATGAGTTAACTTAGCAGGTTGAGGCCCTTACTACCCAATATGCAGTGAAGACACCGGAGAGTGTGCCGCTGAACAAGATATTGTTTGATTCACCAGCCGAAAAGAGTCAAGAAAAGAGATGTCCATCCTGTGAGAGCGTGGTCTCAAAGAGGAGTTGGCATAGCTCTGGTGGCCAGATGGATACCCCAGATATTGTGAGCGCGCTGGGACAACTCACGCTGCTGGCCTGGAATGGTAATTTCAAAAGTATTTTCAGGTACTGACCCTGTAGCCGTAGGTGAAGAGTCCTTTGAGAGTTGGAGAGACTCCACTGTTGTGTCTGTGAGAGATTGAACTGGCCAGAGACAACTATGAGAAGGAAGATCCTTGAGAGTCTCCGCAGTCCTGCTGCGGATGTTGTTAAATCCTATATTCAGGTGATCTGATTGAAGTATCTGGAGGTGATATTTAGCCCTGTAGAGAGTACTACAGAGATGCTCTATTGCTTCCACTCTACATTCCAGATAGAGAATGGAAGATTTGACTGCTTATCTTGTGTGGCTAGAACAAGGCCTGAGAGTGCTTGTGAGCCGCGGTGCATTTACAGACGATGAAATGGATTCTCTGAGATTTCGCCAATTGAAAAGAGAGACCCTGAATAGTGACCCTGTTGCCATGAAATTATAGCGCACTACCAGGATAAGCTACCCCCTGGGTATGTTGCTCTGATGGAGAGAGTTCGGCGAGAGAAGGGGGAAGCCTATGTGAGGGTCAAACAGAGTTCCACTTCAGGGCATGTGGAGAAATCGCATGCTGGTGCTAAACTGTTGGAAGAAGCTTCGCAAAGTTTTGGAGGTTAAAGGTTCAACCTTCATCTCTCTCTTCATCTGAGAGAGTCAAAACCCCAGTTGAAGCTAAGAAAGTTCCTAAGTGCTACCGGTATGGCAAACTTGGCCACATCCAGCCAAACTATCCAGTACCCAATTCGCACTGTGTAAAGTACCCGCACTGTGTAAAGTACGCCGCAGGCGTAGAAGATTTTATGGGAGGCGCTACATCTTAGCAGCCAGGGAAAACGCTTGCGTAGAGAGATCAAAAACGTAGATCTATGCTGCGTCTGGTAACCAAAGCGGGCACATACATTCACCCATTAACATCCTAACAACAACAGCCTTTTGTCTTTTAACATACTTATCTAATTAGGACACATATCTCATAAACATAATGGCACCTAAACTAAAGCTTTATTTATAATAATGCTCAGGTCATAGTGATATAATGTCAACTGTGAGACACCCTATATTATAAGGTGTCAACGTTAAAAGATCACATATGTGTCTTAATATACATTAATATTCAAAAGTGCCAATATGTACTGCCATCCGCATAATGTGACAGTGCATATCATTCTACTTCCATGTTTTTTAAAGTGACACTGCATACAAAATTCCATCTTCATAATTAAAGTGACAGTGCAAGATATAATTAATCATATAAATGTGACATAATCCATAATAACCCAAATAAAAAATCCCCATGATGGGACCCACAATTAATCCATAGATTATAATAATTTTAAATAAAATGCATGCAACATAATAACAATGTGTAATGATGCCGATATCCATTTCTTTCTTTTATCATAGTGATTCAAAATAACATTCATTCAGTGAATTTATTCAAAGTATTGTAGATATTAAGAAAAGGGAACTATTGCGAAAATAAAAATGTAATATAAGCTTCAGCATACTGAAATAAGAAACTTTGTAAATACAATCAAGTAAATATTCTGAAAAAAAAATGTACACTGTATATACCGTACACACACACACACACACGTACCACTCCCAGCCTATCCTTCATTAATATAATGCTGCTTAATATGAAATCAGACAGAGTGGTATTCATCAAGAAAGAAAAGATCCTTGACCCCTCTCTTATGGTGGAGAAGTGTACATCCTGAGAAAAATATGGTTCCTTTTTGCATTTTTCTCTCTGCCCCTCCAGTGTTAACTTTTATTTTACCTAGGGAAACTGTGGGGCCAGTGTATGTATTTTTAATGTGATAGCAACGAAACAATTGCTTGCATGTTTTCTCGCAATAAACAATTGTTGCCAATAATAGTAAATGCTTGGAAAATTAAATGTTTGATCTGACAAAAAATATTAAAACTGTATATTCCCACCCCCCCCGGGTGGAAGTGAAAAAAGGTTTTGCTGATTTCTAGTCAATCTGCTCCAATGTTTTTTATACAGTATTTTTAATCGTTACACAAGGAATCATATATATGTTTACATATTATTAAATATTAGGGGCCGAGGGGCGTGTTCTGGATGGAGACTGAGTAGGTCGCACACGAGCTGAGCTCCGCACCTGGGGGCAGTAAAACTGCGATAATCCTGCTACACCGTGACCCAGTAACCTCCAAAAGAACCGGGTAGCAGTCACAATACACTGCTTTCTTTGCTGTGTCGGATGGGACGGACCAGAACCGCCACAAGGAAAAAAAAGAAGAACCAGGCCGGGATGTCCCAAGTTGGCGCTGAGGCAAGTAAAGTTCGCTCTGACAAGGCACCACCCGCGAGTGCGGGGAACACGGCAGTCCGCAGGCTAGAACAATATGCAAGGTCCCCCCTGCCCCAGCGATCACCTGGGGGGGTCGCCTACACCCACAACATCCCCAGCCCAGATAAACAGCCACAGGACCCCAGCCAAGCTAATGGACCCGCCACAGCAGGCCTCACCTCCTGAACCCACCTTATCAGAGGTACTCAACGCCATTACCTCGAACCACGCAGCTCTAATACACAGAATAGATGAGCTTAAGACGGACGGACAATCCTTAAGCAGGATGTACACAAGATAAGGGAGAGAACAGGGGAGGCAGAGCGCAGGATAGGAGAGCTGGAGGACACTGTAAGTCCTTTACCAGGCCGCTTAAACACTGCTGAAAGACAAATATAAGCCCTGGAAGCCAAAGCAGATGATATGGAAAATCGCCTACGTCGCAATAATATTCGCATACTTGGCATTCCAGAGAGAGCTGAGGGCACTACCACAGAAAAATTTGTGGAGCAGATGCTGACGAACACCTTTGGCAAACCAGCATTCTCTCCTGCTTTTACTGTGGAAAGGGCACACAGAATCCCCGGCAAACCTCCTCCACCTGGGGCACCACCGAGGCCCCTGATTGCCCGCCTCCTCAATTACAAGGACAGGGATGCAGCCCTTGCTGAAGCATGGAAAATGGGTGACATTACTGTTGAAAACCAGAGGATATCTGTCTACCCGGATTTTTCAACCGAAGTGAGAAAACTGAGAGCGAAATTCACGGAGGCCAAACAGCAATTACGACAACGGAATCTTCCATATGCCATGATGTACCCAGCCCGCCTGAAAGTCACTGACGACGGGAAAGCACACTTCTTCACCTCCCCAGAGGACATAATATCCTGGCTCGACCGGAGACCCCACAGACCACCTGAACAGAGATAAAGCTGCCAAACAGAAGGCCTTCAATTCGATCTGAGGGACTGGTAACTAATATCAGTGCCGAACCCCAGTTGTACCCCCACAGTAACACTTCCAGCAACGACAAGATGGCGAACTTATGTTCTCTTCACACTGCGAGACTGGCAAGTATGACCCAGTTGAGACTATTTTTATAACGTACAAGAGTGTATACGCCACTGTTGTCATAGCCCTAAGAGCGGAAGCTCATGGTCCAAGACCACCACAGGCTCGCACATCAGACTTTGGAAGACACTAACCCCCAAGTTATAAGTAACAGTTAGAGCTAAACCCACTCAAGGTTGATTGTTTAATGGAGTGGTTAGGGAGGGATGGTTGGGGCAAAAGTTTTGTGTTTGTTTTAATGCAGTGTTTACTATATACCTTCATGCTATGTGTAAACAACCAAGGGCAATAATAACTACCAGCAACCACATCATTATCTAGCTTAAACATGGCTACGGTTAAAGTGCTCTCCTGGAATGTGTGGGGCCTTGGGAATGCAATTAAGAGGAGACTGGTATTTGACTTTATAAAAAATGTTAAACCACAAATAATTATGCTACAAGAGACCCATTTGATAGGTAGTAAAGTGCTTGCCCTTAAAAACCATGGATTGGCTCGATGTATCACTCCTTACACACAAGCTACTCCAGAGGTGTATCAACTCTAATTAGCAAATCGTGCCCCTTCACCGCCCATAAAACTATGACAGATGGTGAAGGTAGATTCGTTATTGTTCATGGCACGATGAGTGGGAAACTAATAACTCTAGTGAATGTCTATATCCCACCCCCATTCCATGATGAGACACTATATATTATGGTTAAAATTCTATCCCTTCCATTGGCACCCATCTTACTAATGGGAGACTTCAATGCAATAATGGATGCAGGGCTGGACAAACGTAAGACACCAAAAATCACCACTCAAGCCTTTGTCAAATGGGTCTCTGTATATGGTCTGGTTGATTTGTGGAGAATACGCAACCCCGGGATACAGAAATACACTTGCTATTCCACTGGTCACAATGCCTTATCCAGAATTGACCTGGCGCTGGGCTGCGAAGGAATTAATAAGATAACACACAATATAGAAATAATAACTAGGGGTTTATCGGACCATTGTCCTGTACTAATTACCCTGGTAACTTCGCCCACACCAGCAGACAGAGTTTGGAGACTGAACCCATATTGATCCAAACACCAGAATCTGGTGGAACATATCCAGAATAGCATAGATGCGTATCTGTCCACCAACCAAGGGGAAACACCCTTAGATGTCTCCTGGGATGCACTTAAAGCATTTATTAGAGGTGAATTTATAAGTCATATTAAGGCACATAATCGGAACACAATAGCTGACATCACACACAGATCCCAACAAGTAGTAGAAGCTGAGGCCAACTATGTATCGGAACCCACTGCTTTAAAGCATAGGGAATGGCAACGATGCCAAGAAACGCTTAACTTAACACAACTAGAATTTACCAAAAAACTTTGGCTCTTCCAAAAAGTAAACATATTTGAACATGGGGATAAAATGGGCAAGCTTCTATTGATCCTCTCCAGAGATGAGGAGATAAGCATCTCTATACCAGCTATCAAATTGCCTAACGGAGACCTTACATCATCCCCTGCGGAAATTAACAAAACATTTACTAACTTTTATGTAGACTTATATACCTCTAAACTCCAGGCCACCTCAGATGACCTCCAATCCTACTTAGAATCTATACCAATGCCGGCATTATCAGAACAATCCTTTCACAAATTAGCACAGGCCATTACACCGGCCAAAGTGGAACTAGCTATAGGGGCTCTCCCTGCGGGGAAAACTCCAGGTATGGATGGTCTGCCTGGGGAGTGGTATAAACAGCATGCAGGGAAATTGGCACCCTTATTGGCCCAACTGTATAATGGAATAATACAAGGAAATCCGCTCCCACAGACCATGAGGGAAACACTGATAGTTCTCTTACCAAAGGATGGGAAAGACCCACTAGCATGTTGTTCATACAGGCCAATTTCCCTCATAAATGTAGACACGAAAATTCTAGGCTGGCGGAGTCAATAGAGGAAATAATATCCCCAGATCAAACCGGGTTCATGCCCGGGAGATCTACAGACACGAACATGCATGACAACCCTGGTAGTCAGGTAATTATTTCCCTTGATAATGAAAAAACTTTCGACTCTGTTGAGTGGGAATATTTGTGGGCCACAATGAAGAGAATGGGGATACACCAAAAATACATTACATGGGTTCAAGCTCTCTACTCCCTTCCACAAGTGAAGGTTCAAACTAACTCTAAACTCTCTCAGTTGTTCCCAATTGTCAGAGGCACAAGACAAGGGTGCCCACTGTCACCATTGCTATTTGCCCTGGCGATGGAACCACTAGCATGTCGTATAAAAGCATCACAGGAAGTGCAAGGGCTACAACTGGGTAACATGACAGAGCTTATCTCCTTGTATGCAGATGATACCCGTCTTTATCTGGCAGACCCTAATCAACCTCTGGCAGCTGCATTAGGTATTATCAACGACCACACCACCTTTTCTGGCCTAAAAATTAACTGGTCGAAATCAGTCATCTTCCCAATGGACCCACTACCCGCTAACCTACCGGATCAGGCCCATGAACTACGATGGGTAACCACATTTAAATATTTAGGAATATGGATCCACACAGACATAACAAAATTTACTGAACTTAATGTTAACCCTGTTTTAAGCTATCTAGAAAGTAAAATAGAGAAATGGGGACGTCTGCCCTTAACGTTAATAGGCAGGGTGAACCTATTTAAAATTATAGTCCTTCCCAAACTCACATATGCCTTCCACCAATCCCCAATTACAATTCCTCATTCCACCTTTCGTAAACTCAATGGCCACATGTTGTCACTGTTCTGGAATGGCGATCAACCTAGGATCTCTCTGCAGACGCTACAGTTGCCAACTACGAGAGGGGGGTTGACCGCTCCACATCCTTATATGTATTACCTGGCCTCACAATTAGCAATAGCATGGAGATGGACCTCCCCCACATTAACTAATGCAGCTACTTTGCTTGAGGCAAAAACTTTGGGCTCCCTGGCCTAGAGGAACTTAAAAATCTCCTATATAGGGGCATGACCTACACCCGACTAGATACCCCATTGATGAAAACGGTTGTTAAAGCATGGCAGGTGGCATTGAAACACTTCCAAAAACCCTCACCATACTGTTCACAATACACGCCTCTCCGGGGTACCCAAATCTAAAACAGTTCAACACTATATATATATGTATATATATGTATAACGTCAGATATATTTTTGATATAATGGCAGACGGCACACTTCTCTCATTTCAGGAACTTGCACCATGCTGCAGAGGCCCAATTTGGTGGCCAAACCGTGGATGTTACACCTGGAGTTGTAGAAAGTCTGGTGCATACAGAAGGATTGGGGAAAGTTCTGTCTCTATTTTATGCCCGCCTGATGCTGGCAGGTAGCACAACTTTGCCCAAATTGCTTGACAAAGCAGGATATTCCACAACTCAATAGTGAGCAATGGGAAGACGTCCTGGAAGCCACCCTGGAGGGGGTCATTAGTAGCCGGGATAGATTAACCCAATTTAAATACCTGCATCGTATATATTAGGGATGCACCAAATCCACTTTTTTGGATTCGGCCGAACCCCCGAATCCTTCACGAAGGATTCGGCCAAATACCGAACCGAATCCGAACCCTAATTTGCATATGCAAATTAGGGGTGGGAAGGGGAAAACATTTTTTACTTCCTTGTTTTCTGACAAAAAGTCACGTAATTTCCCTCCCCGCCCCTAATTTGCATATGCAAATTAGGATTCGGATTTGGTTCAGCTGGGCAGAAAGATTCGGCCGAATCTGAATCTTGCTGAAAAAGGCCGAATCCTGGCCGAATCCCGAACCGAATCCTGGATTCGGTGCATCCCTAGTATATATTTTACCCCCCAAAGGCTACATAAAATTAACCCTAACATAAGTCAGTAATGTCCTAGGTGCCACTACTCCCCAGCAGACTTTCTGCACTCAGTGTGGAATTGCCCACGGTCCCAACGATTTTGGGGAAAAGTGGCGAAAAATATAAAAGACAAAACAGGACTGACTCTCCCATTTGACCCCATGGTAACGCTACTTAATCAGGTGGAAGATGTGTCACCCAAGCGTGGTCAGAGAACTCTAATTACTTTACTGTGCATGTATGCAAAAAAAACAATAGCAATTCATTGGAAGTTGGACAGGGGCCCAAAGTTCTCAACATGGGAAAACTTGATTGAAAAAGCTATCCCCTACTACAAATTAACATACATTAGGAGGGGCTGTCCCCAGAAATTTTAAAAAATATGGGCAGTATGGTTGGACCCGGTACTTTCTCAGGACTCTTAACACACTAGGGACAATTTATGTCATATTGAATGGTATACTGGTAATGTTGTTTTAGGATATACATGTAGAACCTGCAAATAACTGACACTGCAAAGTTAATTTTGTTTATGTTTAATTGATGACATTCCATAATATCCATATTCATTGTACAACGCATACTGATCAGTGATATGATGTTAAATGTGTACATTTGAAACATAATAAATACGAATAGTTAAAAAAAAAATATATATATTAGGGGCCATTTACAACATGTCGTGTCACAGATGCTAGAGGGCAGGAGGTAAGTGCTGTAAGCCTGCTTCTTATAAATATGGCAGGCAGTGATGTATTCATGACAGAGGTGTAGGACATGAATTGTGGGTACTCAGTATGTTGCAATATTCAAAGTAAGAAAAATCTGGTTTAAGCGTGTTTTTTTCCTTTGAACTCTGCTCCACATACGTGCATTATAAATGCATGCTACTGAAAGTCCCTGTTTCAGGGCCTCTGTCTTTACTGCACTCTCCATAGGGTCAGGTTTCTTGCTAGTGACCAAACCAAATATCAACCAAATATCAAATAAATGTTTTTACTATCCAGTACAGTAACCTTTCACATTATACTATCTGTACAAATCTGTAAGATTATAGAGTAGAAACTTTTTGTTCTTGCTGTGATATTGTGCCCACTCCACAAATCCCTTTTCATATGTATCTATGTACAAAAACTTGGTTTGACTGGCACTGGAGCAAAGGAAGATTCTCCATAATAATAAGAAAATGCTACTCATGTGGTTTAGGGTGGTTGGTGGATCAACACTCCAATATAGTGTATGTGTAGTGTAATTGAAAGCAGCCTTTAACTTTTTTGGTTCTTCCTTATTGATACCACTGTAGGAATTAGGATGGACTTCAGCTGAGGATCTGTCTATGCCCAACAGCCCTTACAGGTTTGGTCAATGGTAATAGAAATTTGGCAACAATTTAATCATTTATAAACCTTTGCAAAATAGCTGGTGTAGGCTGGATGAGAAAACAAGAGATAATATACAGTATATGTGCAACAGAATATTTGCAATGACAGAATTTTTTTGCACTTTAGTAAACCTTCTCTGGCATTTTTCGGGCATGTGTTGCTATCATTGCCTATCCCACTTACAGTACATATTAGTAAATAGAAGCCATAGATCTTTACAGCTCTGGTAGTAAAATGTAGCAGAAGCACCACATTGTATATATATTTATGACAGAGCAAGGTAAAAAATACAAGCCTAGATAGAACAATGTCCCATAACCAGAAATACCATGTACTCCAGCTGGATGACCTCTGAGGAGGCATTGCAGAGTCCTACATCTGCCTTTTTTAATAATTATTGTATAATTTTATATTTTAATAATTTTTTCTACAATCTCAGAGCATGCACATTCTGCTTTCATGATAAATACAGACTTCTATACTAAGGAATATCTGAATATCCTTCTAAAATGAAAAACATGTGGAATAATTATTGTTTAATTAATAATAGAACTAAACAAGATGTTGTCTTCTGGTCCTATGCCAGTGCATTATGCACATCACAACGTGGTACCATTGCATCATGATGTCATGACTTTATCCCATTGTGAGTTCCAATGCAGTGCACATTTTGTGAAGTCACCATGGTATGAGGGACTGGGTTTTGGTATGAATATGCCAAACTGCCTTTGTGTTCTCAGACTTACTAAGTGGTGGTGGTACCTGACTGCATGTTTTCTATCTGCTCTTGATGGGCGCTGTTACACTTAATGCCTATTATTTCTCACTGTTTCAACAACCCCTATGATTTGGTGCAGCCCTTCAAGTACATTCTTCTGGCCTTTGCAGATGTACATTGAGTGGATGTCTGGGAAAGGACGTAATTTTTGTGCCAATGCCCTCTGTATAGCTCCACATAGGCTGTCACTGTGCTTTGTGAATGAGCTACAGGAAGTAGCACATTATAGTAGATCTGCTTTCCTCTACCTGTGTAGAAAACAACACAGGTAGAGGAATGTGAATGATCCACTTCATGTGACCCTGGCATTATTGATGTGGGAAAATCCCACTGTGAAGCATGATGAAGCAGATCCACCTGGGATAGGAGGGAACATCCTATTCCATTTTCCAAACTTAATTTCACTGATTCCTCAGCTCCTAGTGATATTCCTGCTGGCTGTTATTGCTGTGTGCCTCCTAACCTTTACTTTGACAATAAGCAATCCATTTGCTCCACACAAGCTGGTCATCAAGTTGTACATAAAACTGTGGAGGTTCATGTTTTGTACCTCCTTCTTTTCAGAAGGCTCTTAAAGGGGATCTAAACCCAAAAAACAATTTGATGCTAAAACTTATTCAGAGTGTTTATATGAGCACTTTGCAATTCACATTTTCGGTTTTTAGTGGTTCCCAAAATATTTGCATATTTTGATAGCAGTTGATTGGCTCAATAGTAGGTTAGCAACTCATGGGCTAACTCAATCCAGGAAGTGCATAGTCAATGCATAAACATTTACTATCGCTGACACACTTGGCCTTCAATGTTGATCTGACGCCTGCTTAGCAATACAAAACTGTGTAACAAGTTATGCTAATATTTCAGAAACCACTTGAAATAGAAAATGAATGTAAATTACAAAAGGGCTAAGAGGATCACTCTGAATACGTTTTTTTTGGGTGTTTAGATCCCATTAGGAAATTTATTGCACCTTATGGCAAAAACCTGTACCTTATCTAAGTCTTTATCTAAGTCTTTATACTGCCTTCTATTTGGGTGGTCAATATCAATAACTATTTCAGTAGGATGGTTCATCTCACTCAACTTCCCTCTACTAACAAACTGGCTTAGCTGTAACTGTTACATAGTAACATAGTTAAAAAGCTTATAGTTGTAGTTCCACAACCTCACACACTCTTTAACCTTATCTCCCTTTTTTTCGTGTTTGTGCAAATTTTATTCACACTTGTGGATTGTAGGTGGGTACTCACAATATATATGAATAATCTGCACATATTATATATATCAAGCGTGTCTTGTCTGCGACTGTCCTTCCGCTGTGTAAAAGATATGGACAGTGTAGATCCCTTTATTTAGTTAAAAATATTTAAAAGTACACTCAGAATTGTGGGCTTAAAATAAGTACGTCCTTAATAATAAGTCCTCCTTAATAGTGGCCAGCGTGAAGATGCCCCGATTCTTGACTACGACCAGCGTTGTCCACAAACCAGGCAGTTACAGAGAAATTACAGTGTGAAATGTATGAACAGACTTGGTTGACAGAAGCTTTTGAAATCACATCTAGTTAAGACGAGGGCAGCATGGTGACTAAGTGAGTACCACTTCTGTTTTGCTGGACTAAGGTCTTGAGTTAAATTCTGGCTTGGGCACCATGTGCAAGATATTTGTATGTTCTCAATGTGTCTGTGTGGTTTCCCTACCACAATCCATAAATATACAGACAAGTTAATTAGCTCCTGATCCCTATGTGTGAATATGATAAAGACCTTGGAATGTAAGCTCCACTGGGACATTAACTGATGTGAATGATGTACAATCTCTGCAAAGCACTGTGGAAATGTGTTGGCACTATATAAATACAGGAAATAAATAAACCGTACTTGCCCAATAAACCTTCAAGTTTTTATTTTCCCTTTAGCAACCTTTAAAAAGGGAACCTACTGTGACTTGTCCAATCCAGCATTAGACCCTTATCTTAATAAAAAAAAATCAAAATGCGATACAGGAAGTTAGCTACTTAGTTCTGAGCGAGCTGTTATATCCAACTACCACATTCCAAATTGTGTCCTTGTCTTCCTGAAATGTCTGTTGGAAAAAAGAGCATATAGAAAAGTATACTGTATATATGGATGAATATAATTTAAAAGTGAGTCAACCTAAACTTTCTGAAGATTGGTCAGAATCAGTAGCAGCATCTAAACACTGTACATGAATGAATTACAGAACTTCCAGTACAGTAGATTGATCAATAAACATTGCCCTTTTATATATTTTACCCTGAGTCACCATATTCTCATGGTCCGTGTACTCCCCATAGACCACCTGACCAGAAATAATGCAGCTCTAACTGTAATTGGAAGAAGTGTGGGAGTAAAAGACAGAACTTTGTCCATTAATTGGCTCATTTGACTTGACATTTATGTATGCCCTTGGTTTGTTTGTGTGCACAGTGTATCTTATGATTTCAGGGGACAGCCCTTAGTACCTTAAATGGCAATTTTCTATTTAAAATTACCCAATGGCACATACTCCAAAATCTGTTTTATGCTATATATTCTTATAGAGACCTACATTGTTTTGGAGTATAGTTTTCCTTTAAGTCAACCATACAGGAACCTTGGTCACTACTGATAACATTGTCACTTATTGGCCTGTGTTTTGGATCAAAACAGAAGCCTCACCAACTGTTATCTGACTCATTCAGTTGGGGAAAGTTGGAGAATTTTGTTGAACAATAACTCCTTCCTCTCCCAATATGCCTCTGTTTGTATCCTGCATGTGGTCCCACTGAATCATCCTGATTTGGCCCAACACTTGGGAGGCTAAATTGGGCATAATGCTCTCATTTGATAACCTAACCAAACAATCCTTGCTAATTTTCCATTGATCTACCTCTTGTTTTAAAAAGGATTTTGTGTTTATCAGCTTCTCTAATATAACTGAGTTGAGGAATCAACTTTTTTGACTTAGATGATTTTCATGTACACTTTGCCTTTGTAGCGGTCTAAAGACTAACTTAAACACAAAGAAGTGTATTTCACTCTTGTTCTGTTGCCCCCTAGCTCCCATACAGGTGTTAATGGCAAATTTTGGTCCACCTAAAATTCTGTCTCAAGGTGACAAACCCATAGCCCTTTTTTAATGCATATTATTCTTAAAAGGAGCTTGCTGAGGGCATGGTCAACTGGTCCAGTGTCATTATCTGATATTATGTAATCATGACAGCCAAATACTCAATGCAGTCTCACCATGCTCTTCATTTAGTGGTTATAGTTGTAAATTAACTCACTGTTCTCAGTAAAGGAGGTTAAATAGGCTCAATCATATAGGTCTCAGGCAAGAGTATGTTTACACACAGTATATATTTTTTGTACAGATTTTTTTAAAGAAAGCAAGGATTTTATACGTGACGATATCAGATTATGATAGTCTCAAAATTCCATCAACAATAATTTACTTCCATTTGTTTCAGTCTGGTATTAAATTAAGTCCATAACCAGTGGTGGTAACTATCATACAGCAGTGGGCACAGGGAGAAGGGTGTATAGTGCAATTTGAATCCCTGTTTCCAGTCTCCTAACGGACATGTGTACATGGCATCCCATGTGAAAGAGTTGAGGGTTCCAGATGAAGATATGTCATGACACTGTCCACAACATGGTGATATTTATTATGACTGAAGAATGGATGCCAAGGTTGCCATCAGTTATACATTTTAGGATGGACACGAAAACAGCCAAACACTACAGTATATGAGACAGCTGTGGAGAAGCACATACAATTTTATGAATTAACCTAGACTGAAAAATAAGATTCTTTACCATTATAGTGACCCTGCTTTGTGATTACTTAGATGTGACACAGATACAATAGCAACAGTAGGAAGTTTTTATTTGAGACAAGGGGGCTAATTTATCAACACTGGGCAAATGTGCCCTTGGGCAGTAACCCATAGCAACCATTCAGTGACTGGATTTTTTTAGAACCATGACAACAACAATTTGATTCATTGCCATGGGTTACTGCCCATGGGCAAATTTGCCCAGTGTTGATAAGTGACCCCCAGGGACCCATGAACCAAGAAAAAACATAGTGTCAATTGCGCATCATTATTCAGGGATGTGTAGACTTACTATAAGTAGATTATTTTGCATAAGTGTCTTAAATAGGAGCTAATGTAGAAGAAAGGAATTTCTAAAAAATGCTGTCCTGTATTTTTACTGCTTGCCATACCAGCTCAGATATGCAGCCTTAAAGCAGTGAAACTCTGTGATCCTAAATATGTCCCCATTAGCTCTTCAGCTTTTGTTACTATTAAGGAACTGACAAATACATTGCATTCACATTACTGATGTTTAATTAAACATAATTAAACAAACTAAAGTTCATAAGCTAATGGCTGTTAAAATTCTAAATGTTTATACAAGAATGTAAAGTCTAGTACATACATATGGTGTTAAAGGGTTTATGGGAACAAACAGGGAGCATTAAAGGAGAAATAAACCCTAGCCCCCTCCACTGCCCACTCCATTGCCCCCTCAAAGCTTTCTACCCACAGCATCTATTCCTTTTAAAAGTCTGCCTGTATATTGACCTGCTATAAATCTGCAGAGTTGCACAGCGGAGTTCAAAGGGACCACCTTCTGTCTGTGTTCTCATTCTCTTCTGTCACTGTTCTCATTCTCTTCTGTCAGTTGCAGATACCATCTTGAGGGACCGTGCACAGTAGAAGCATGCTCCTTTAAGATCTGTGTCGCCGCTCTAACAAAAGAGGATCAGAGACAGAAGATGGTGCTTTTGAATTCCACTGCCCAACTCTGCAGATTTATAGAAGGTCAGGAGACAGGCAGACTTTTAAAAGGAATAGCTGCTGTGGCCAGGGAGCAGGCAGTGGAGGGGGGCTTGGTTTTAGTTCTCCTTTAATATTATCTTAATTCGGGGGGGGGGGATTTTTATATATATATATATATATATATATATATATATATATATATATATATATATATATATATATATATATATATATATATATATATATGCTATGGCCTACACTGTGAGCCATCAATGGGAGCATTTACCATAAACCTGGATGGATGCACTAAGTCCATGCCCTTTAGTACTTCTACAAAAAGCACTTGTATTTGGGGTATTTTTATGTTTTGCAAGCTCTGCACCTTGCACTGGATTAAAGATAAAGTACAGGTTTCCTTTGGACCCTCTGTCCCTCATGCATAGAGTGAAACTGCACCCTGGTCTTCTGACAGAACCCACATCAAAGTAGCTACTTGCACCTTTTTTTCAAACTTTGCAACCTACCCCACCAATGGTTCAGCCAAGTACAATAAAACAACTAATTCATTATTTGCATTGCATAAATGGGAAATATATCTTAAAAACATGATTTAACTATAATATTATATTACAATACTGACTGACATATTGCTAGGTTATTTGAGGCCCAGTAAAGGAATTCCCCTTACTTCAAAATACTACACACAAACTTACATATAGCTATGTTTTCAAATCTTACAACAAAATTTGTAAGATTGGGCATATGCGTGAAATAGAAAAAATATTATTTCAACAATCTTGTTGATTAAACATAAAATAAATTCTTCCTACTACATATACTGTATAACTTACCAGTCCAAAGTGCAGTGCAAGAAAATACAAATCACAGCACCAATCTGACAACTTCAAATTGCAGTTTCCTCCAAAAGAAAGCAAAAAGCAAAGAATACCTAAGTTTATTAAATAGGTGTTAAAAATGGTGTATTTTTTTTTATTTGTTGTATACTCACAGGAATCCATTGGGGTTGTGTCTTACTAAACTGCTTTTCTTAGACAAAGCTTCAATGTTAATTTATCTGAAAGAGAAGAAAAAACAGATATATTGTCCCAGCAAACACCTAATAATTTACAGACACACACACACACATTATTTTGTCTTTCCACCCCACGGTACCTCTTGCTGACGAACTGCCACTGTGCCCTGCCAGCGGCTCCCCCACCCTTACTATCTCTCCACAAGGGAGAGGAACAGAAACAGAGGAGGTTAACAGAGAGGAGGGCAAAAAAAGAAAATGAATGGTAGTAGGGAAACTAACTATGGATACCAGACCCCCAACCACCAACTTACATTACAATGAGAGATTTATTACCCACTGTATAATTCACATATAGTATTTAAAACGATCCCTATACATTTTGAGTAATCCACCACTGTCCTGCCAAATACTAGACCCAAATAGTAATAAAGGTACTCACCAGATTAGAGCTGGAAACTTTCACATCAAGCAAGTGGCAAATCATTGCTTGTCTTCCTTTGTGCAATGCCGTCTCTCCTGCAGTCACTGGGAAAACCCATTGGAGCCGAATAGCCAAAAATATGCTCCATACTGGCACAGATACAAGTGGCGGTTTTCTGTTTGATGAAGTGATACTTCCCAAGCATTTGAGGAGTCAGGAAGCAAATGTTGGAATCAAAAAAGTTTTTGGGAAAATTTGGATAAAAAACTTGATTATCCAAATCTTACAATATCTGTGATCGGGGCGTAAAAAATCAAAATCGCAAAACATCGATTGGCAAATCACTTGAAAATCTCAGAAACCCCTTTTTTATGCGGCGCTTATAATGAATCCCAACCTTAACTATTCATATAGTGACTCCTTAGAATGATTCATATCTTGTCTCTCAAATTAGATCAAGTCTCTTGACTTTCTAAACTGTTAAAATCAGTTCATTGAACCGTAATGATTGAAATAAGTCATTATTTGTTGTGTACTATTTAGAAACAATGCGTTTTGTGAAGGCAAATTGACCCTGTAAAATTGACTTGCTGGGGGATGTGCTTCATTTTATATTTTTTATTCTTACAGACATATTTAACTTCTTGTATCCATTATATCATTTGCATTCATTTATTGTATTTGATATCATTGTAAATTGTTATGGCAGTGCGAGAATTATTTAGAAAAATAAAAGAAAGTCTTAATTAGCAGGGTGTAACACTGATGTATGTTGGATGGATGTAAGTTTATTTATATGAAATAAAAGTACAATATATACAGTAAGATGGGAATATGAATATAATTCAGTGTGATAAGCTGTATGGGGGTTGCACTTACCAGAGAGTTGAATTTTTATCATTGCTTGTACATAGGAAGAGCCAATTGCAAGGCTTATATTATTATTATTACACTGTGAAGAAGATAAAAAGTAAAGATACACTGTAGATCTGTAAACTGTGTTTCATAGACGATTGCAGTTAATAAGCTTCTAAAAAGGTTCTAGTGCTGAAAGCCTCCAAGTAAGCAGGCACCAGCGTTAATGTTATTTTTCCATGAGGAATACGCTATATTAATCACATCTTCTTTATAAGCATGCTCAAAACTGCTAAACAACTTATCACCACTAAACAAAAAAAAGAATTAAAACAATAATTAGCAAACTAAGTGACCTAGGGCATGAACTATTCATCTGGCACAAGCCCAACTATTCTCACTCAGAAGAGAGCATAAAAGCTATTAGGAAGAGACTATTTAATAGCTTCTTGCTAAGAGCAGTTAGGCTAATCACCAATGAACCACATGGGAGCTGAAGGAAAACATTTTCATTCTTTTTATCTATTCTTGTATATATTGTGGAGTGGCCGGCGCACTCCGATCCCCATCCTCCCACCCACACCCAGCCTCTGCCCACCCATGTCCCACCCCTGCCCACTCCCATTGGACTTACTTTCCCCTTCCTCCCCGGTAAAAGAGAGACGCTGGGGAGAAGGTTTTTTTTATTAACTATAGAGGAAGCAGACCCCTCAGTCCCGGTCCCCCTGTTCCCTGGGCAGGGTATGCTTCCTCTGAAGCAGAGGAAAAAAGGAAAAATGTAAAATGTGTCTTATGCTTATCAAATAATACCAATGTACTGTAATACAAATGGCATTTTATTTCTACTTGACTTGAATTAAAACAGTTTTCTCTGAAGTCCTAAAGTAATCAAATAATAAGCTATTAACCATGTTGCAGTTTCCTAAATATTTTGACCAGTATTCTGAAGTTATAATATAAAATATCAAACCTTATTGCACTGATCACCCAAAGTGTTTGGGCACAGTGTTGCATTGCAGAAGATGTAGACATTAGTTTGGCCCTGGATTCTGAACATGCTCACTTTGATTCTGGCCTCAAGAGCTTTTCCATTCTCTTCTACCACTGCATCGTTAGTATATGCACAGCTGTAAGGAAAAGTCAACCAATCAGTATTTAAATGGAAATCTTAACTCTCATAAATATTATACAGATTCTATAAACAGATGGAGCAGGCATTTGGTTCTTCACTGAAAGTGTGAAAAACTTGTTTTTTCATGTCCTTCTTTTGCAGAGTATCTCACAGACATATTACACCATTTAAGTATGCTGCATCAAAATCATAGTAATATTTTTTTTAAGGAAAACTGTGCCCCTAAACATTGTAGGGCTCTATAAAAATATATGACATATGCAGTCCATAGTTAAAAGAAACTTAACATATAAATAAATAATTTTTAATAAAAATAGAGTTTGCTAAAAGAATGTGCAATTGAAAGTAGAATATGACAATTTTCACTTTCTGATTTTGTCCTATTTAGTGCAAGGAATAATACAAACCATACATATTTCCTAATTAAAACAAGTCCTATTTTGGAACTAATGTTGACAAAACCTTGTGCACAAAATAAAGGTTTTTGGCGAGCACAAATGGAATTCTAGCGTTATGTACTATAAATATTGCTACATCTTCAAACATGTATGTTTTCAAGCTTTTTTTAATGAAGTTGACCCCTCAGTTTATTAGGATCAGCCTAAAATGTTTCTCACCCAGACTGAAATTCAACATTGTTCTTGTTACAAAACATTCGTTAATCTTCTATCAAAAGAACATACTTACCCACCGCGCACAAAATACACTTGGTTGACATCTAATGGGTCACTGGTTGGGGTGGCATAACACTCTTCCACCCTTAGAGAAAATGCAGTTCCATCAGCATCTTTAACAAACAGTCCCAGGTAGATATATGTCCCCACCTCCACTGTATCATTTGCTTGGATTGGTGAAGTATAATCAGGATTTTTATACGCAGACATAGTTCCATTGAACTCTGCAAGACTGGTGCACATAAAAGCTTCTTTAGATCAGCAACAGTCATATCATACTGTTATATGGAATAGCCTTAACCTAAAAAAATGCATTCAATTCTATACAAACACTGATAGTTTCCTCTGGTCTGCAAATCTTTATGATATTCTGTGTGGCTTATTCAGTGTCATACTGTAGAGTGCCACAGAGTACATGGATTATAAAATGGGGTAATATTTTGCTTAAAAAGCATTAAAAGTTAGGGTTACCTAAAAATTCAGGAACATTTCAATACTAAAATTCAGCTAGAATGCAACAAGCATATATACCTTGTTATAAAAAAGAATGACTTGTCAAAAAAAGAGTTCTCTCTGCAGGAGTACTAAAAACTAAGTGTGTATAGAAAGCTTCTTCCGTACAGCAATCGAACACCAAAGTAACAATGGAGTAACTCAAGAACAAAATGGCAAATGGAATGGAATTAAATACATTTACAGACACCCCTGAGGATGTTATCATAGGCACAGGCTCTCAGTATACAGAGTAAATAGTCCTGCAAGAGTCATCCAACTAACCATAAAACAGAAGCGCATTTGTTGCTGTGAATCTGATGCAATTATGCAGAAAAAGAGAGTCTGGGTGGTGTCATTTCTAGATGTCAAAATGACATCTGTGAGTGACTTTTTAGACAAAGCGAATTGCACCAATGAACCTAGACATATAATGCCTATTTGCTTTGGCATGCCAAAATACTGCTGGAAGCCTATTCTGAAGGAGAATAAGGGTGAGATTTGGGGTGAACATTTTCTTGCTAAGGGAACTCAAGTGGTGTCTACAACAATAAAAACAGAGAACCACGACCCTAAAGGTTTGCAATCATATATTTCTTTTTGATTCTTTGCTTTCACAGAGAGCCAGAGGGACTGCATATGCATATGATGCATTTTGTTGTTTTTATACTGTTACCTGAAACATCATATATAGTATATATATATGACTGACTGTACATTTCCAGTATCACTCAAGATAACTGTACAACCCCAGTAGCTAAACACTTTGCTGAATGCAACAATAGAGATGTATCTAGTTTAAGTATAATCGCTATTGATAAAATAGTTCCTAATATTCGTGGAAGCAACGTCACTTCAGGTCTGTTGAGAAAGGAGGCTAAATGGATATTTCACCTAGGAACCAGATAACCATTGGGTTTAAATTATGATTTTGATATCTCTTGCTTTATCTAACTTTTATTATTTAATAAATAACCCCTGTTTTTGTTTTCTACATTTATCTATTTATATTATATTTGTATTGATACATATTTGATGAACATTGTTATTTTCTTGTATAAAAAACTTAATAGTACATTTATTAGAACTATTATCTGTACTAGTATTGCTTTTTAGATAAAGAGCCACTAGGGGCAGCAACACATACTCTTTTTGTAAATGGATCGTGATCCCGCCCATGTCATTTCCTATTGGCTCCCATTCCTTTAAATATTATGTGTGTAATATGTATCAGTTAGCCTATGATTAAGTGTCCTGTGTGGACACGAAATGCGTCAGGCTTTTGTTTTCTATACAAGATGCAATAAAACTTTTTGTATTACTTTATTAATACTTCGTGACTCCTGGAATCTATTTGATTTGATTATATTTTTGGGATACCGTAGTAGTGCCATCTCTATTTTTCGTGTTTTGATTTCTGCTTGGAAACCTAATAGAATCCATGTTTGCACCAAAATCAAGGCCAATGTAGTGCCTGTTAGTGAAGACACAAGAGAGCTGACCTATGTGGCCATAGTCTAAAAGTTAAGAAGCAACTTTGCACCCAGGGGGAAATACAAGTTTTTTTGTGCAGTCATATTCTTTATTACTCACCTTTTTACTGGTTTGAGGGCATAATTAAGGCTTGTCTGCATTGTCAGGTAGTAACTACAGGTAAAATTAAAGAGTATGGGGTTCACTGTAATAACACTTTTATTCTGAATTCCAATATAAAGACTGTTTTTATAGTACACTTTAGAGGAGTCAACCTGCAAAAGAATGAAAGCGCTATAAAAGTTGTCAGGTATGCAAAGAAGAATAAATATTACAGATGATTATCCTTAAAATTAAATTGTGCCCATAAGTTTTCACAGGATAAACCATAACATAATGTTTTCTCGTTGATCTGAATCTGGCCCAAAGTGTCCATTTCATGATGTTGCAGTACAGAAAAGGAACCTGCACAGTGGTAGTTAGCCCCATGTCACACCGGAACACTATGGGGGTTATTTATCAAAGGCTGAAATTTGAATTTATGTAAAAAATGTTTTACTCTAATAAATGTATAATAAATGATCAAGAAGAGAATATTATTACCGTCATTGTGTTTCCGCACCATCCTGACTGCACTTTGAGCTGCATGCTCTCCACACGGTTGTTGTTGATGATTTCCGAGTAATGAATATTGCAGCTGTCAGAGTCATTGAGTAGGTGCATGTTGGTGTAATCATAGCCCAGGTGGGTCAGCAAACACTGACTAACAGAGATGACTATTATATTGGTTTGACATGACAGTGACGGGCTGAAGTCTGCAATTGCTAAAAATATATAATCAAAAGTGACATATTAAACAGCATTTTACATACAAATTTCATCATTCACATCAATGCCTGCAAAAGTGCCTTACAAGTTCCAATCACACTTTTAGGTATAATAGCATCTAACACCTGTCCCTGCACCATGAGCTTCTGTATCAGCCACAGTTATGTGTGAGAATCCTATTTCTTATTTATAGGACTCTCGTAGGGCCTGTCACACAAAGCATTGGCTCTGCTGTTCTCCGCCTGCATTTTCTGGGCAGGCACATGTTAGGGCTGATTGCAGGAACACAGAAAAGATGCAGAAATCAGTTTAAAAAACTCAAGTGGAGAGCAGCAGAGCCACTGCTATGTTTCACCATGGCCTTATCCCCATATGTAATAAAAGGCACAACGTTTGTCCTGGCACAGTAACCAATAACAAATAAGTTTACATTTAAACTGATGAATCAATAAATGCTACATATTGACTGGCTGCTTTGGGTTACTGCAACTGGGGAAACTTTGTGCCTTTTATAAAAAAAACCCATTACTGTCTCAATGTCCCACACCTAAACTTTTACTTGCCAAATTGTATTAGAGGTTTTTGCGGTTTTTACATTTAGAGGGTTATTTATTAAAGTCTGGTCGGAGTTTTAAAGGGGAAAACACATTTTTTCCGTGATTTATTAAACCCTGATGCTACTAAAAGTCAGAATAAAAAAGTACTACAACTCAAACCTGCCTGGATCATATAGAAATGAATGGCAGATATCCCTTTTATAATTGGAAGATGTCCTAATATCAATGTCCCATACCCAAAGAACACCAATGCAGAGCACGTTCAGGATTTTTACATTACATGATAACATTGTTATCTCTAATTTTTGTAGTTTTAGAAAAAGGAAAAAAAAACAAAGTTTTATAAAACAAATATAATGCGTGAAAAAAAAAATCTGAATTTTAGTAAATCGGTCCCATAGTTTTTGACCTGCACAAATTTGAGGAAACATTAATGGGACATATTACATTGAGACATCTAATTCTCATTTATTATGGAAGTGTTCTTTTTAAACTACACACTGTTCAATTGCACCTTCTTTAAAAAAAAAAGAAATACTTGACATTATATTTGATATGATTAAGATATGACATAATCACATCCTAGTCCATTTTATTTATATAAATAAAGTAGGCACTGATATAAATGGGTGATTTATTAAAGGGGTAGTTCAGCTTAGTATGTTATAGAATGCCAATTCTAAGCAACTTTTCAATTAGTCTTCATTATTTTTTTTGGTAGTTTTTGAATTATTTGCCTTCTTCTTCTTCTGACTCTCTCCAGCTTTGAAATGGGGGTCACTGACCCCCTTCTAAAAACAAATGCTCTGTAAGGTTACACATTTATTGTTATTGCTACTTTTTAGTATTCATCTTTCTATTCAAACCCTCTCATTCATATTCCAGTCTCTTATTCAAATCAATGCATGGTTGCTAGGGTAAATTGGATCCTAGCAACAAGATTGCTGACATTGCAAAGTGGAGAGCTGCTGAATAAAAAGCTAAATAACTCAAAAACTACAAATAATAAAAAAAGCAAACCAATTGCAAATTGTCTCAGAATATCACTCTCTACACCATACTAAAAGTTAGCTCAAAGATGAACAACCCTTTTAAGTGCAAAAAAAAAGGCTGTGTTTTCCGCACTTTTCAGTCTGCTCTCTAAACATTCCCCTAATGTGCACAGCTCTACATGAGGCTGGCAGTGCTGTATTTATGAGAGGTGGGCTGTGGAAGGCATGTAGGCATCACCTCTCCTCTATTTTAAACCTGAAGATAAAGTTCCAGCTCTGGGACAGATATAGTAATTTACACAGTTAAATGTATTCAGTGTGTTTATAGTCCAGGCAAGGAGCTTGCGTTAACCCTATGAGATAGATAAGAGAAGAAGAGACTTACTCTTGCCGGAATAAGCTAAATTATTACAGACACAAGTTGCTACATCATTAACACTGGCACATTTTTCATCACTGAGACATGGTGGGTCACAAGTTACTTCATCTATAAGAGAAATATAATAGAGAGATGAATGGAACAATATTAGTACACCATTTCTGTAAAACCTAGTAGATATGAAGTGTAAATAGCAGAATGTATCCCTTACCACTGCAGCACGATATATTGGAATTCCAGAAATAACCAGAAGGGCAGCAAAGAAAGATATCTGTTACATCACAAGTGGTGGGCACACAGGTTTTTGTCTCATCCAAAGAACATGAACATCCATTGTCATCAGAACAGAAACCATTGCATTCTGTATCCGTACACATAACAGGATCTGTTCCACCTGCAGAAAAAACATTCAGTCAAATACTCAATGTAAAACATTTAACAATTAATCACATAGCAACACCATACAGGAACATTCTGTGTAGGTGTTGTCGTTCTGTTTTACAACATTAAAAGGCTGTTGTAAGTTATGCATTAATAAAAACTTTCTTCTACTGTTCTATAATATGACTGGTGCTTATTAAACAGCATGTACAACCCCATATTTGTCAGGCCTTTACCTGAGTTAATCCCCTTTCACCTGGTCTTACATGTCCATCTCTTGCCGTCTGAAATGTGTACCCCAAAACATAACTTACCAGCTCCATTGAAATGTACAGAATCATCAACTGAGTGATTAGTTAGATAAGAATCGCGTGAAGTCCTAGATGAGTGACCAGCTGCAGTAATTAGGTATGATGGACTGAACGGAGATAAAAGAAAGAGGAACAGACCTCCCCTGAATAAAAAAATACCAGCAATACTTTACTAAAGTCAATATTTTAAAGCAGCAAGTCACCAACTGTTGTCAGCCACCAGTGTTACCGGCAGACCACAGTCCTTCCCCAGAAATACAGGAGTGCAAACTGTAAAATAATTATTTAATATTATATATTTAACTAAGATCCACAATTTGACCTTATTTATTATTAAAAAAGCTTGATTTAATAGGATCAGGGAAAAACTTGATGAATACGTATGAAAACTCAAATCGTATAATTTTTTTGGAGATTTTTGCCCAAAATAGTTGGATTTTCGAGCTAATTTCAACTCAGATCACAGAAACTTCCAAATAGCATAAGAACCTCTTCCATTGACTTATATACAACTTTGGCAGGTCTGCGATGGTGGATTCTTGGATTCTGACTTTTTGCAGTTTTTTTTCTACCAAATATTCGGATTTCAGAGTTAAAAAAACTCAATTTTTTCAATTTGTTAGCATTCAGACTGTACTAAACCTCCCTATTGCACTTGATGGAAAGAGACTCTCAACAGCAGCTAATTTCCACAAAGAAGAAAGCATGTATTCACCATTTAACTTATCAAGTAGAGCACCTAGTGTGAAAGGAAATCTAAATCTGATCAGATAAGATTGAGTAGAAGGGTGAGAATATTTGCTTTTGCAGTTCTGCCCAGAATGAGCAGCAGAGGAAGCGCAGGATACAATTAATTGTATTGGCAGTATAAGATCCGGGTGCTGGCGCAAGCAGCAGATTTCAGCACCAAACTGCAAACTCTTGTGTTTTCGTGGTAAAATCCACGGCATGTGTCTGCTGCCAGGCCGATGCAATGTTTTCAAGACAGGCAAGGTGGAAAGCTGATGTGAGTGTAGAGGCTGAGTTTTTCATCAGGCCTGAGATTCAGCGCATTGTGGCATCAGCCTAACATCTTGTAAAAACTAATGTAAATTGCTATGATGCACTTAACAGCACTAAATCAATTATACATTATCTTTAACATACATTATATATAACACTGACTAAATGGCATTTAGCAGAGGACATGTGGGCACAACTGGCCTCTTGTATCAGGAAAAGACCACAAATTCATTTGTTGAGGAAAATAGAGGTTTATTTGTTTTTATATTAGGTTAGGTTTGGTAATGGAAGGAAAACTAGTTTCATAATGCAGTGATTAGCTTTATGTAATAGTAAGACATCTAAGTAAAGATGACAAAATGTTGTTAGAGCAGAAGAATTACCAGAGTAAGAGGCACTGAAAGTGTGAGTTGCATTACAGGGAAATTGGGAGAAAGCTGTATCACAAACAACTACTCTCCATGAATTGTACATACAAGATTATATCTAACATTTGCAGAGAATGCATTTTTTGTTTCATTGGTTGAAAAGAAATAAAACAAAGTTATAAAATCAAGAAAATTGCACTTACTGTAACAAACTGCCCCTAAAATGGAACAAAACAAGAGACATCACTTAGTTTCATTGTCATTATTCTGAGTATGTTTTCATCTGCACTATAATTATTAGGGTCTTTTACCAACACAAGCACAAGTGGACCCAAGCTAAAATGGACACAAGGCTGTGCTGGTACTTGTCTCTACAAGCTCTTTGCACTTTTGTATATTTTTAGAAATTTAACTAGCAGGAAGGCTGGTTTCTTGTTTCTCTGCATCAGTCATGAATATTGATAACTTTGCTTCTAATATTTAGATTTTATCAAGGTTTATCAAGGGGAACTATCATGAAAATTTGATATAAGCTTCATCATACTGAAATAAGAAACTCTGTAAATACAATCAATTAAATATTCTGCATTGTTTCTGAAATAATCAAGTTTATTTTCACTATCCCTCTCTCATCATCTGTTTCTCTCCATTCTCTCTTCATGCAGCAGTGGGGTGTCAAATATTAATTGACAGTTAGATCCAATATATCTCATTGGGGGCGGGGGTGGCTTCCTTTCCTAGCAGATGAATTAGAGTTCACCCAAATAACTGATTCCAGTACAAACAAAATTTAAAAAAAAATAACTTCCTTTTGCACAAATCTTGCATGTAGAGAGACAGGATTTCTGGTGACATTAATAGAGTGAGCTCTAATACATCTTCTAGGCAAAACAGTACAGAATTTTTAATTGATTATATTTAGAAAACTTCTTATTCAATATGCTGAAGCTTATTTTAAATTTTGATTTTCGCGATAGTTCACCGTCTGAACAATTTTTAAGAAAAATCAGCACAGCCACAGCCAAGTCCAAGACTTATATTCCTGCAGTTCTCCCTGTTGCACTTTTCATATCACAATTTGAAAGTGTTATTCCCTCACCATTAATTAGTATTAAGAACATGTCCCTTACCTGCATGCTTTAGCAGAGCAGCCAATACAATTAAACAGATGTATTTCATTTTGTTACGTTTTTGACACTTTCTTGTACAGTATGTAGGAACTTCTGTCTTCAAAGCAAAGATGTTATAAACCTCGAGAAATATCTAAAGTTCTTAATATTACAGATTGGAAGGCAGTAGCAGCATCTTTGCAAACTGAGGCTTTTATAGAGGGTGAAAATGGGGAGTGTTAATTATAACTGCAGAGATTGGACAATAGTTAATGTCCCTGTACCTGAACAAAAGGGCATACTTGCATTTCAGTAGCTGGAGCTGACAGGAATGTAACTGACACTGGAATGTTGCTGTACAGCTAAAAAGCTACTTTCCCCCCAAGGCCATTCCATGGTGGAGGCAATTTTTTTTAAATACCAGACTGTGAAGGACTGTCCTGAGATGGACAGATACAATAGTACATTATCTGAGAATAATAAAGAGAATAATTTAGCCCCTATTGCAAAATATAATGATATGAGAAATCACCAGGGAAATCCATGACCATATATGGTTTAGTGCTTATATGCAGGTTATGGAATTCCAAACAGAAGTATGGAACATTATTTACACAAATTTCAGTGAATCATGTGATATATTATATGACTATTCACTGATTATAATGGATGACATTACTAACGTTTATGAGGATATATTTTCTGGCATATTTATGGTTCTTGTGTATTATAGAATTTTATTAAATTCAGTGTAATCGAAAGCATGCTAATGAATATTATTTAGATAGTTGAAGTCTGTATTGTTTTATGTAATTTCACAGTGAATCAAAAATCAGCTTTGGCTGGTCTTGTGCAGTTAAACTAATGAAACCAGTGCTTGATTAGTAACTTTAAAAGGTTTGTTTATCTTAAAGATAACTTTATAGGATAGGTTTTACCGGTATTTTTAATTTGCCTTGTTCTTCTGCCCCTTTTCAGGTTTTTTAATAGAGTTCACTGTGTTTTTTAGATAACAATTTTAGGTAACTGCTACTTTTGATGCTGCTGAAAAATCTTTAAATTAATATTAATCATATTAGTACAAGCTATTGTGTATAGTTTCTCCATATGGGGGACATCTAATGGAACCACTCTGACCTTGTTCCTCTTTTGGACAATTTAGCAGAAACTTTTGTCTCATTTAATAGCCCATTTAATAGTTTGAGTGGGAGTTGTTATAATATGAGCGGATGCTGGTCTGCTGGTCTACATCATGAAATCCTGCTACTTATGCTTCTCCATCTGCTGTCACTTCTAACATAAAACCCCTGAATTGTGCCACCTCTATGGCAATCCACAGGTTTTGTTAATCAGTGTCCAATTCAATTTGAGCTACCTCAGAACATGACTAAAAAGTAGTCTATATAATCTCTTAATTGGTGGATGAAGCTTGTACTCTTGTAGAAGAACAGTGCCTTTGTGAAAAAGGCCAGCTCCTTTCTGGAGACAATAAGAACTACTGGATACACCAACCAATGAATCACTTCTATGGTACATTTAGTGCACAAGCTATGAGCTGGTGCCCCCTGAAATTAATACACACAATCAATCCTTATCCCCCTAAAAAATCTGGAATAGAGTAAACTACTCTTCTAGGTTGATGTCTCCATGGACTCCAGCTGGTTTGTATGGTTTCTGTATTATATCTTGCTTTTTGTCATATAAGTCATCCTGGAGAACAAGCTCAGGCATGGGAAAAATATATTAATCGTAATATAGAAACAGAGATTTGGCCTGCCATTTGACAAACAACCACAGTGTGCTGTATCAATATGATTTTATTAGATACTTCCTATAAAGTTATTATAAGGTTGTATCCAACTCTAGAAAGCATAGCTACAAATGTCGAAACAGCTAACCATAACTGCTTTAGGGGTTGCAGACAAACTGGTTAAATGTACCATATTTGGTGGAGCTGTCCCATTATTTACACATTCTGAATTAGGGTGTACATTGTAATTGGTTTTTATACTTTACATATTAGACATGATCCTGTGCTATCCCATTTGAATGGTAAATGTACAAAGTTTACTAAACTTCAATATGAATAACTTCCAAATATTGGTACAGGAAGTCAGTGCCGGGCCAAGTCAGCCGGGCGCCCTAGGCAACCCGGCAGACTATGTCGCCCCCAACACGCGTGTAAAGGAGGAAGTGCGCATGCACAGATGAGTGGCGAACTGCACCAGTGTGCATGCGTGGAACAACGCAAGCATTGCGGAAGCGCCAGTGCGCATGCGCCGAAGAGAGCGCACTCACGTGAACGGCTTCTGGAGTCTGGAGAAGATGGTCCCAACTAGGGGAAAGGGTCAGAAGAGGTATGTGCCTGGCGCCCTTCTGTCTTTGTGCCCTAGGCACGTGCCTCTTCTGCCTACCCCTAGTTCCGGCCCTGCGGGAAGTCCTCACATATAAGTCTTCCAATAATCCTGTCACAGGCCCGGACTGGCAATCTGTGGGTTCTGGCAAATGAGGGGGGCTGCTGTAAATTGCCATAGACAGTCACTATTTAGTGGGCTGGTGAGGTGCTGTTTGGGCTTCTGTGTAGCTGAAATGCCAGGGCCTATTTTGAATCTCATTCCAGACCTGTGACTTGTCACGATTGTGCAGACCCCCACTTTAATTTGTGGTGTTCTAATGGTCTTACAATAATTGGATCACTACTCAATCCCATTACAAATAAAAATCTATCAGTGTTCCGACTTACAATCTAAATATGAGTTCCCAGATAACTACTGCTTTGCATAGCTAAAGCTGGCTCTATATCAGGATATTCACTTAAGAAGAATCATGGCAAGAGGCTGTTAGGTGCCTCCCAAACTACAGACACGTGGTCCTGGCGCGTTTGCTGTTTAGAGGTTGGCCCTGAGACAATCAACCTTCCCCCATAGCTGGAATAATACTTCTCATGCCTCCACATCCACATGTTGACCGTTTGGACTGCTTTGCTGATAAAATATGTAAGCCTTCTCCTAGCATTATGTTGACATGACAGTGTGCTAAGAACATTCGTCTAGGGGTCCCTTCTGGATTCAAAATGTGTTGGCCCTCTCTCTGTTCTATATATTATTAATCCTGCTGCCATCAGACTTCAGTTTCCAGCAGACATGTTCATAACTAATGTCTCCCTTGTAAAACTAGTGGTTCTCATCTGATTTGCACACTCCTTCTCTCGTCATGGTAGAAGGTTATCAAGAATAAGAAGTGAAACATATCCTTGACTTCAGAGAATCTTTATAGAATCTTTGCAATATCCTATCCATATTACAGAAGGGGGTGGGGAGAGAGATTGAGATATCATCAATATGATGTACTAACAACATGTATTTGTTATAACACTATTTTATTTTACAGGGTGAATATCTGCAACACCCCACATTTGTAACTTTGTTTTCATTTTAGTGATACATCACAATTTAAAAGGGTTGTTCACCTTTGAGTTAACATTAAGCTGTGTGGTTAGTTCAGGGACTGGGGCCTTTGTTAAAGTCGAGGGTCGGATGAATTCAACACAATATCAACAAATTCTTCAGGATAATGTTCAAGCATCAGTCACAAAGTTGAAGTAATGCAGGGGTTGTATATACTAACAAGACAATGACCCTAAACACACTTCGAAATCTTCAAAGGCATTTATGCAGAGAGAGAAGTACAATATTGTGGAATGGCCATCACAGTCCCCCGACTTGAATATCATTGAAAATCTATGGGATGCCATCAAATTTAACTGAACTGGAGAGATTTTGTATAGACGAATGGTCAAAAATACCACCATCCAGAATCCAGACACTCATCAGAGGCTATAGAATGCGTCCACTTGCAAAAGGAGGCTCAACTAAGTACTGATGTAATATCTCTGTTAGGATGCACCTAATTTTGTTATGATGCATATTGCATACTTTCTGTTAATCCAATAAATTTTATTTCACTGCTGAAATACCACAGTTTCCATAAGGTATGTTATGTATTAAAAGGAAGTTGATACTTTTAAAGCTTAGCCAATGATAAATAAAACTCCGAAGAGTTAAGAGGGGTTCCCAAACTTTTTCATATGACTATATCTCCAAAACTGCCACTCAGAACTGCTCTTTTTTAGCTCAACCCTAACTCCTAGAGTGTACTGGTACAGAAGCTACACCTGTCGCTAGCTATCGCCTCATTCACAGGGCCCTGTTTCGAGAAAAAGAAAGTGCCTCTCCTTTCCCAGCACTATATCAAAGTGAGGCAGGAAGTGGTCACCCTACCTGTTAGTCCAATAGCATCTATATGCAAAACTTACTTAGGTACATTCCTTTCTGCCCAGCAACTAAGAGAACGGAACCTGTAGGGATTTAAAGCCATTGGGGCTATTACCCTATGGGTAAATATGGGTTGTTTCGGGTTGTTTTGCAAATATGTATCTGTATATACACTATGGGGTCTATTTATTAAACCTCAAATTTTTCTGGTCACATTTTTGAAGGGGAAAAAACTTGAGTTTTTATAGGGGAAATTTTTTGTGATTTATTATGCTCTGAAGCTGCTAAAAATGTGACTCTAAAATACTCCAGCTAAAAACCTGTCGAAATCATGTAGAAATGAATGGCAGATGGTCCTTTAAAAAAACAGTAACATCAAAAAATAAAAGTGTTTTAAAGTAATAAAAATATAATGCAGTGTTGCCCTGCACTAGTAACATAGCTGTGTTTGCTTCAGAAACACTAGTATTGCTTATATAAATAAGCTGTAAAGGTAAAAAGGATATCAATGGCTCTGGTTGTCCGCTTCCTCTGCCGGTATATCGTTTGTCTGTTCTCCCTCAGACTTAAAGCAAGGATCCAAAGTTTCAAAAGGAAAACCAGCGCTCACAGCACGAGGTCAGATCCACGAAAAAAAGAGAAAAAACAGAAAAGAGAGATTTCCGCCAACATGGTGTAGTATTTTCCAAATGTGTACACACACCTTTATGTGATTAGCATATACTACATAAATAAATAAATAAATAAATAAATAAATAAATAACTAAAAGTGTCCCTTGTATCCACTCCAACGTATTATCCACTATCCTAGGCTTTAGCTCATACGGATTTGAATAGAGGGGTACTCATGAACGTTTAACGGATACTGCGCAGTAAAGAGGTGTAGATATCAGCAGCGGATTTTACATGCGGCTCCAAAGCTTCATGCCAAATATTCCAGTAAAACTACATGATATTTTCGTTACATTAAAACTTTTTTGGTGTTACTGTTCCTTTAACAATTGGAACATGTTTTTACCTTCAGGATTCTCAATAGTTTCAGACTATTTACATAGTTACATAGTTAAATAATTACATCTGGTTGAAAAAAAGACAAAGTCCATCAAGTTCAAAATGAAACCCAGCATCCATACACACACCCCTCCCTACTTTCACATAAATTAGATATACTAACTATAGAGTTTAGTATCACAATAGCCTTTGATATTATGTCTATCCAAAAAATCATCCAAGCCATTCTTAAAGGCATTAACAGAATCAGCCATCACAATATCACCCGGCAGTGCATTCCACAACCTCACTGTCCTGACTGTGAAGAAACCCCTACGCTGCTTTAAATGAAAGTTCTTTTCTTCTAGTCTGAAGGGGTGGCCTCTGGTGCTTTGTTCTGGTTTTCATTCGCTTATATGATAAAGTCGAAAGGAGAAAAGCATAGAAAGAGAAATACCTCACCAGTGATGTTGCCCATATTACTGAGCTGGAAAGAGTGACTGAAGCTGTAGTAGAAAACATTACCACTTTATTTGTTATACGGGAAGGTAACACACGTACTAAACTGTGCAGTTGTCAATAGAAACTATTTTTACAATGGCCTTTGCTTTTATTTTGCAACTTTTAGTAGACTTTAAACGTAATTGATAACTGGGTGCTACTGGCACATGCATTTGGTCGATTTAGCATCTATGGTGAAGAATCAACCCTAGTGTGTGCAATAAAGTGGTATAGCTTGTAATAATGTGGCTGTGAAATCAAAAATAGTTAATCTGTCAGCTTTGTGTTATCCTCTCTAAAATAAGTACATCAACTTTACTAACATCCATGCTAAATAATAATACACATGCTTATTGGTCAGCCCTGCTGTAAACCTTTCACTCACAGCCAATTTTCCCAAAGCCTTTGAATCAAATGCCATAGTATTTTAATATATTACGATCACTTAAGGGGCATTTCCTAAGGGGAACTTTTAGCGTACCAATTTACAACTAAGGGCTCACTACATAAGCTTGTTCTTCTTTATTGGTGGTAAAGACAGCTACCCTTCATAGGAAAAAAACAGAAATCACCTTTTGTATTGCCTCCAACACACTATACAGTGTACTGTATAGTCAGTGCTTGTTCTTTTTTGGGAACTAGCATGGTGATGAATGTATTTAGTGGCAAAGTATTTCTTGCAGATAATAATGTTGCTGAAATAATAAATGAAAATTGTTTTTTGCCTGGCAAAAAAGTATGAATAAAATGTTTTTTCTCTTTGAAAGTAAAAATGTTTTTAATGCTTTACTGATGGTAAAGCTACCCCACTTTTTTTATAGACGTTCTATGTGCTAAATACAAAACCTTTGTTTGGATGTATACACATTTGTCTTTTGACTGTAAGTAAAGTACATTGAGAAATACCTTACAATACAGCCCTGTAATATGTGTCTCTGTCCACACGGAAGAGCTGTTGTATCATAAATACTGTTAACTGGTGTGACATACGTGTCCATGACTTTGCTAAGGAGCCTCACTGTTGAGAGTGAAAACCTGGAGAGGCAGCCCCATATGCTTTATTAAAACAAAATCGAGTTGTTATTGCCTGGGCAGGATTTACAGTTCCAGCTTGTAGAAAAACAGGGAATCACTATGGGGCAGATTTATCAAGGGTCGAATTTCGAAGTGGAAAATACTTCGAAATTCGACCATCGAATAGAATCCTCTGACATTCGAAGTTGGAGGATTTTATTCATCGTACGATCGTATTCCGATCGCAGTACGATTTGTCACAAGGTTAGTTTCAGAACTTGTAGAGGGTTTTGGTGGGTGAGAGAACCAATCCGCACACATAGGATAAAATAATTGTCCGGCTTTATTTAGTATAGATAAAACAACAAACAGGCATCTATTACAGATGTACTCCTACTCTATGACATGTTGGATCACCTGACGCGTTTCATGCCTCTTTCTGGCACTTCATCAGAGGTTTAGTTTCAGAACTTATGACAGAAGTTATACTGTAAGTTGTGTACTAAGTCATTAAAGACAGAGTAAAGAAATACATCATATATATACATGATATATTCTGGAAATTCCATTACATTTCCCTCCATTGGAACATTTTTTATGTTCAAACTTAACTACCCATGTGACATACAGTACATAAACAAAATTCAGCTACTACAATACATTCTATAAAATAGCCTAAATATATTAACTTAGATATATTTATATATCTATAAAAAAATCCCTTAGGATGCAAATTTCATCTCTGCAACCCACCTTGACAGCCGTACTCAATAGGTGACTTACGAGTAGGTGAAATGCACCACAGAGAATTCTGATAAATCAGCAAAATCCACCTCTGGGGCACTAAACAATCGTCTGAATTGACTAATACCTGAGAAGTACAGTATGTAACATAATATATAACAGTATAGAGAAATGCAATTTAATGGCTTGCATAGTAACATATCAAGGGGAACAAGAACATGTCACATAATTTGGCCAGCACAAATCTTCAAGATGTCCCCCACTAAAGGCATCCATATAAACATTGACATGATCAAAGTGAAGATGCATTAGCCGTTGTTAAATTCTTTAGTTAAATTCCACCTCTCTCTGAAAACTGCACAGGGAAATTTTTTGAGGTTAGCCTTAAAGGAATAGTTCAGTGTGAAAATAAAAACTGGATAAATAAATAGGCTGTGCAAAATAAAAAATGTTTCTAATATAGTTAGTTAGCAAAAAATGTAATGTATAAAGGCTGGAGTGATTTTATGTGTAACATATCAGTCAGAACTGCTTTTCAGCTCTCTTTGTTTACACTGACTGGTTACCCTGGCTACCAGGCAGTAACCAATCAGAGACTTGAGGGGGGGCCACATGGGTCATATCTGTTGCTTTTGAATCTGAGCTGAATGCTGAGGATCAATTACAAACTCACTGAACAGAAATGTACCATGTGGCCCCCCTTCAAGTCGCTGACTAGCTCAGAGTTATAGAGCTGAAAAGCAGGAAGTTGGATTCTGGCTGTTTTATTAGTTATCTGTTCACTCCAGCCTTTATACATTACATTTTTGGCTAACTAACTATATTAGAAACATTTTTTATTTTGCACAGACTATCTATTTACCCAGTTTTTATTTTCACACTGAACTATTCCTTTAATGAGAAACAAATACACAAAACAACCCCTATATTCAAGACACAATCCACAAACACCCTTTGCAAAGTTCAAGATCACAGTGAATCCTCTACTGATGTGGGTATCTAGTGAGATATCTCTGCCCTATTGGTTATTGTGCCTGTAGTATGGGTTATTGCACTTGTGCAATAGTTAGAGGTGCTCAGTTGTGCCAACTGTATCTGCCCCTGACAACCTCAACTACACTAGGGTAAATGCTGCATTGTGGGTAAAAACATGGCATTGCACTCAAATCTGACCACTTTACTTGGTGGTTAAAAATTACCCTTCTAGTTTGTCTCCAATTTAGAACCCTGTCCTTTATTGATGGCCAAATGAGATTCTATATGATTGGTTTCTAGGTAATAGGCTAGGTGATTTTGATCCTAGGTACAGTAAGCCAGGTTGAAACAGATCTAGATACACTGCATGGCAAAGTTGTCATAGAACTAGTTAGGTAGGTGTCAGGTTGCTACCAAATGAAAAGTACTGATTTGTGTATTTTTTTGCAAGAATTTAAAATTGGCTGTTTTTTACGTACTTATCTTTCCAATTTGCAGAAACAAATTGTACTAAACCTTGTTTTCTTCCTTGCTTGGTCCCTCCAATACTGGCTGTGTTCAAAGGTTACAGCCAGGCAACTGGGTTGTTTTAGAGGTTTCATCCAGAAGGGTCTGTAACTTTGCTTTGCTGGCCCATTTCAAGTACCTATAATGACAGCCACATCCACCAAGTTCAAGGAGAACCTACTTGGATCCATACCTCACAGAGCAAAAAATCAATTCAATGGTAAGACATGTCACTACCCTCAGCTGAGATTATGAAGTGACTCAGTACCGCAATAAAGACTAAGGGGCAAATTCACTAAAGCGCAAAGTGGCTAACGCTAGCGCAAATTCGCCAGCATGACGTCATTTCGTTACTTCGCCGATTTACTAACAGGCGCTGGCGAATATTCGCTAGTGAAGTGGACCTACTCTAGCGCTACTTCGCACCCTTACGCCAGACGAAGTTGCGCTATGGTGAAGGGACGTAACTACGCTAATTCACTAACTTACGGATTTTCATGAACGTTAACCCTTGCACCAGACTTGCCTTGGCCAACTGAGACCAGGCGAAGTGCAATAGAGTAGATAGGTATTGTTTAAAAAAAAAAAAAAAAAAAAAAAGTCCCAAAAAACGCTGGCGTCTTTTCCTTTTTTAAGGCTGAAAAAGATTGTACATTTTTTTGGGGTACCCTCCTTCCCCCCTACATTTCCTAACATATGGCACCTAAACTATACATTGGGCACATGTATAGGGCAAAATAACAACTCTATTTTATTTTATGAAGCTTTCCCAGGCTTGTGTAGTATAATGTATTTGCTACTACATATACAGTACGTCCATTGTACTTTAACTTGGTGCCGTATGCAAATTAGGCATCACTAGCGTAACTGCCCTTTCCTTGATGAATTAACGCTAGCACAACTTCGCTACCTTTCGCCTCCCTGAGCGCAACTTCGGATTTTAGTGAATTAGCAGCGCCCTGGCGAAGTGCGGCGAAGCCTGCGCTAGGGCAACTCCGCAGGTTAGTGAGTTTGCCCCTAAGACTTTAGGAACACCACATGTTGGTTGTAAGGAAGGCCATAAAAATGTCCTAACCACCAGTCCAAGGGTAGGTGTATAAGATGTCAGGGGGGCAGGGCCAGGCCAACTCACCCCCTTCCTGGCACACATGCACACTCTGTGACAATGCGTGCAGGGTTCCGGACCAGGATTAGGCAAAAGAAAAGGTACATGCTTGAAACCCCCACTTTGTTGTGCCCTAGGTATTTGCCTCTTCTGCCTATCCCTAGTTCCAGCCCTGCAGGGGGGACCTACTCGTGGGGCTCCACACAGTAATGAGCCTTCAGTAGTGGCTAATATTGTATGCACAATAATCTTGCAAGTTGAAAAATAAATATCACATAATTTTGGATTGTGACTTAGAAATGTAAGGTTGCCACATGGACTTCCAGACATTTGTTTTAACAGTTCAGGACTAAACAGGTTATGGTTAGGTAATACAGCATGTAGCTCCTCTCATACATTTACCCACTCTATTGTTGGCTGACACACACTTGCCTTTCCATTTCAGCAAATGCTACCTCGTCCACTATAGGTCAGCAGGCTGGTTTGGTGATGAAGTTAGCATTGTGGGGCTCCAGGTCCAAATTGTTCATGCTCCCTGGCACCTTTATTTCTGTAGTAATTTGCCCTTCCTTTGGATTGCACATGCTGTTGTTAGCAAGAAAAAAGATATATTCCAATCACCATATACACACACCTAACCATATTATTATCTATAGTGTATATGGTGTTCTTATCACCCATGTCAGTCTCTATCAAGACACTGTAAGCTGGGGTAAACATATTTGGCCTAATGATACAAATTATGTGTTTGCCTTTTACTTTAATACCACTGTGGAAGTCTTTTATCTGCAACCTTACCTTTGGCCAACCTATGAAAGATGAGCCAAACCCCTTATTCATAAAAACCCCTACCCCCCTACTCTACATAGTCCCCCCCACCCTACATAGCCCCTGTGAGCTCCCCGTAGCGGAGCTCACAGGGGCCATCTTCAGTGCTTCGGTAATCTTCAGTAAGTAAGCGCCGTATCGGAGGATGCGCAGTTGTAGCAGTATTCTGGTCCCGAACAACTGTGCATGCGCCGAAAGTCACGGAAATAGCCAAAGGGAAGGAAGAGGACCCAAAGATTACCAAAGCGCCTTAAGATGGCGCCAGTGAGCTCTGCTGCGCTGAATCTGCAAAGAGAGGTAAGTAAAGACTTAGGGGCAATTACTGGAGTTTACACCTAGGCTGGAGGGAGCAGGGGGTAGGGTTTTTTTTATGAATAAAGGGTTTGGTTCTCCTTTAAGGCTTTGCTAATCCTGATGGCTTTTAGTAGTTACTGTGTCAAGACTTTCTAAAATTTGATGTACAGACTAGTGGCTAGTGGTTGACAGAAGAGTGTACTGGAAACAATATACACATTGTTTATAGGGCCTTTCTTCCCCACCTGTAAGATCCTCATTACCTGTTAGTGTTCCTTCCCCTTACTTAGTTCTGGTATAATGTGTTATGTAGTTACTCATTATTTCTTGGATGATTTTAACTGCGCCTCTAAGGGTTGCATTTACGGAAGCTGTAAAAAAAATCTAGAGCTATTAGGAAGTTCAGTTCATTACTCTTTTTTGTTTTCTTTCATATGAAAAATTTCATGTAAATGGCTCAACAGGAGGTTAGTGTTTATTCAACCCTACAAGCTCGACATAGTGTACTGTGTGCAGGACCATTTTTTAGTCATCCAGAATACAATAAAGCCTTGTATTGTAATAGTTTTGGATAGAAGTATTCCTTATAACCACAAAAAAACTTTTTTAAACAACTATCAATGTACTAATGTACTATCAAGTCTGAAGAGATCCCATGAAAACTCTCCACTCCATAAGGTATACAGCAGTTGTTTCTGATTCAATACAATAATTATTTTTATAATAGGACATGCAAAAATTTTTTTAAATGAAATTCCTGGCAATTGGAGCCCAACATTGCATGGGTTTGGGGTGGATTAGGGGCACAATTGTGCACAAGTGGGGATACCTAAAAAACGTGCACACCATGAATTGAGCACATCTTCAAACATGTTACGATTGCATGAATTATTCATCAATCTTGTTGCCCTGCTAAACATTCTTAAAACAGGGTAGCCCTGAATGTCCTTGTTTCCATTAAGCCATAAAATATTTGCCAATATGCCTGTTGACTGCACATTTTTATTAGACCATTGCACTTTACGACAGCCTCCATCAATCAAGTTTTCTTGCTAGTGGCAACATTCTGTTCTCTGTTGAATGAAGTTATTTGGGTCAGGTCCCTAGTTACTTTTTTTATTTTGGCCTAGGGCTAAATTAAAAAATGTAAAGACTCCTTGTGACATATCTGCAGAAAATCATGTCTCAGGGTAACAATTTACAAAAGCTTATCCATTGGACACTGTGGAGGGTATCCACCGAAACTGGAGAAGGGTTCACTATATGTATGGTTACAGTAAATGAGTTTGTGTGAGTGCCATTTGGAGGTTTTGGGATAAATGTTTATATGTCTTCTTTAAGTACCTTATATATTAAATATAGCACCATGTATATACAGATTCAACATTGGCTCACACATTGGGCCATAGTACAATTAGATGAGACAATTCTCAGGGTTCAGTTAATTATGTCTGTTGCCTTAAATATGTTAGAAGCAGCTGTAGATTATGCCTAGCACCAGTTTTGCTGGTGATTCTCAAGTGCCTAAGGGGAGCAGGCTGATAGTACTTTAGGACAATATTTAAAGGGTACCTGTCACCCAGACATAAAAATATGTATATTAAAAATCCTTTTCAAATTAAACATGAATCCCAAATTCTTTTTTTTAAAAAATATATTGATAGCCATTATAAGCACATTTAAAAATCTCAACTGTCAATCATATATTGTCTGCCCCCAGGCAGGCAATTACTTTCACTTTCAATTCTGCACTTCCTCAATGTCACTGCATTACCCATATTCCCCTCCCTCCTCACCATTTAATTTTGTAGCCAGTACATGATCATGGGCATCAGGTGCCCGATTCTGGTGCATTAACAAGATTTTAGTGTGATGTAAAGCTTGCCTTAATAACAGTGCTCACAGAATAGCACCTGCCTGCTTGATGTGATTATGAATGCTAACACTGAAAGAAACACTATTTAAATAATTTATATAGTGTAAGTGAAGTCTATTTTGCCTGACAAACATCATAAATTAAGATTAGGAATTATTTCTTGATTCCTAAAGGTACCCTTTAAAGCCTAGCTAAATAGAAGTCCTTCCACCTTAAAACCATTGTTATGTTAATTATTTGCTTAAAATATTACACACTGCCTTGTGGGTGGTGTTGAGGTGTGAAAATATGCCTTCATCTGAAGGGAATTCTCAAATTCATTTGACACAAATTTAGGCTATTGTCTGTAATGATTGTAAGTAGTAGTCCCAACTATCCTTCTAAGGTTGAGAGGACTACTTAAGAAATAATGACTATACATATTATTATTAATAACATGTTTTTTTTGAGCACCAACATATTAAGCAGCACTGTAAAATAAATGTGTTAATACAACAAACAAACTGAATTACATACATACATATTGACCAGTAACCAATAAAATAGGTAAAGAGGGCCCTGCACAAAAGAACTTACAATCTAAAAGAGGAAGTAGTTGAGACACAAGGGGGCAAACTCACTAAAATTCATAGTTGCGCCAGCGTCCGCTTCACTGCACTTCGCCAGGCGTATTTTCGCCAGTGCTATGCAAATTCACTAAAATCCGAAGTTGCGCTCAGGGGAAGCGTAAGGTTGCGAAGTTGCACTAGCGTTAATTCGCCAAGCAAAGAGAAGTTACGCTAGCGATGCTTAATTTGCATACGGTGCCAAATTGAAGGTATATGTAGCATCACTACACAAGCCTGGGAAACCTTCAAAACAGCAAATAAAACTTTTATTTTACCCTACACATGTGCCCACTGTATAGTTAAGGTGCCATGAGTTAGGAAATGTAGGGGGGAAGGAGGGTAGCCCCAAAAAAAAATTCGATCTTTTTCAGCATATCACCCATAAAAAAGAAAAAACGCCAGCATTTTTAGGGACTTTTTGGGAATTTTTAACTTTTTTTGAAGCAATCCCTATCTACTCTATTGCACTTCGCCTGGTCTGAGGTGGCGAAGGAAGCCTGGCGTAAAAGGTAGCATTCAGAAAAATTCACGCGTCAGTGAATTTGCGTAGTTTCGTCCGTTTCGTAAATTCGCCAGGCGTAAGGGTGCGAAGTAACAATAGCGAATTTATGCCAGCGTCCGTTAGTGAATCAGCGAATTAACGAAAATGCGATACTCTAGCGAATTAATGCTAGCGTTAAGCACTTCGTCCTTTAGTGAATTTGCTACCCAAGGTGTAAGAGTGGGAAAGACCAGAATTAAGCAAGCTGAAAGGTGTAGCATATGGTATTGCTAAACTGATTGAGGGTAAACTTCTTTAAATAAATGTGTTTTAAGAGATCTTTTGAAAGCAGAACAGTTGGGAGAAAGTAAGACAGAGCATGGGAGACAATTCCAGAAAAGGGGTGCAGCCCTTACAAAGTCTTGAATGCAAGCATGTGAGGAGATAATGAGAGAAGAGCTGAGGAGCAGGTCAGTAGAGGAGCATAGTAAGCGGTTAAGTGAGTCGCTAGAGATAAGTTCAGAGTTGTAGGAAGGGGCAGAGTTATGAACTGCTTTGAATGTCAGGGTCATTAGTTTGAATTTTATTCTGAGAGGTAGTGGAAGCCAGTGCACGGATTGGCATGGCAGAGGAGTAGTGTTTGCTTAGGGGTATAAGCCTGGCAGCAGTATTCATTATGGACGAGAGAGGTGACAGTCTTTGGCTCGAAAGGCCAATTAATAGAGAGTTACAGTAGTCTAGATGTGATATGATGAGAGAGTGAATAAGAATTTTAGTGGTATCTTGGGTGATAAATGATCATATTTTGGATATATTCCTTAAGTGAAAGTGACATAATTTAATAAATGACTCGATATGAGGAGTAAAGGACAGGGCAGGATCTAGGATAGCCACAAGGCACTGGGCTTGGGAAATTATTAACTATGATAGATTCTTCTGGGATGTTATGGGTGTTATTCGGGGGAAGAGGTTTAATTTAAGATAGTATTGTCACATCCAAGTAGCAGACAGGCAGGAGGAGATTCAAGATTTGGGTTGAGATCAGGAGAGAAGATATAGACCATTTGGTCTGCTGTGCTGATGCTGTGCCATTTACTACAAATCATATGTGACTAACAAGTACTTTGAAGGGGTCATTACTTAGTGAACACAGTTTGCAAAGGGCAAACAAAACAGCATAGCATAGCACGTACTATTTGCACTTTGCACACTGCGTTTTGCTGTTACAGAATGGCTGCAAGATAAAATGAAAAAATCCCCCCCCAGCTGTGGGACACTTACTGATAAATCCAGTGATGGAGTAAAGGGTACCGGTCCCATTTTTTTAAATCCGGAAGTTATGCCATGTGCACAGTGCATACAACGTTGTTCTGTGTGTTTGGGGTGCAGTAAAGGACCAGTACCTATGGTGGCACAGAACCTAAATACATCCCTGGTAACTTGCTCAGTCCTGCCACCTGAAACAAGTTTTTCAACTCGCCTCCTTGGCACAGCACACCTGCCATTTGTGAATTCATGGGGACAATGGCCCAATCCTAATGTAGACAGCAAAAAAGTTAAGGCTTGGTGATGGGTTCTTTCTAACATAAAGAAAATGATGCCAGCGCCTCACGCTCTGCTGCAGAATATTTCTACCCTGCTGGGGAGAGAGCCTGAGAAGCAAAGGCAACATGTGCTTTGAGCCATGTTGAATCTGTGATAAGACTTTGGCAACAGCTGAAGCACTGCAAGAGGCAAATGTTGGTGATCAGCCTGATTTGACCCACCACCTAGGAAGATAAATTTACCATGATCCGGTCATTTGCCAATTCTACTATGTGCTAATCTTCCTATACCTGGCCGCCTTAAATTGCATTCATTTAAAATTTTTCATGGACCTTCCTTTTGTTTAAAAGACAGAAATTTAAGGGGCCGTTTAACAGTTTGGGAACATCTCCATTTTAACTTCGCAGTCTAGATATTCCCATGCACTATAAGGACATTGTGGGGGATAATTTTATATGTAGCACTTTTATATTTCAAGCACTTAGAGGAATCTTCAGTATATGAATGTATAATAAATGGAACAGAGAGTGGTGTGACCTTTATTAGTTGTAAATGGTATTTACCATTCTGTGCAGCAGCAGGATCTGAAAAAAATACCAGCTATACACAGATAGATAAGTGTTGCATATTTACATTTATTTGTGAAGATATTCAAATACATCACATCACAGTTGATACTGAGTATATACAGTAGGCACATATAGTTACTTCTTTAATGTCAGACCCCGAACACGAGTGACTATATATATATATATTTTTTTTTTCTTATATATATACATTTTTAATGAAAGTAAAGAAAAAGGAAAAATGTTATTATTAATTACAATAATTAATAATATATGTGAAGCTATCTGGGTATGACAAAACCGTTCTCCTTGAAATTCCATTTATAGTGAGAACAATAATTTACATCCATTTCTTTGGATCTCAGCATTAAATAAAGTCCACAAATTGTTGCTTTTATAATTTCAAAAGACTTGATACCAAGGTTGCTTTCAGTTATTAATTTTAAGGAGGACAAGGATAAAACCAAGCATCACAGTCCAGGATACAGCTGGAAAGAAAGACATGAAAAATGTTATGTACCCGCATATACCAACAAAACCTGTTAAAAAAGATTCTTTATTGTCATGGCTAAATTTGGCATTTATAAAAAGCATAACCTTAGTAATAGTAAAAGCTTTTATTTGATACGAGGATGCTGGATCTTGCTACAGAATGTATAATATTGAGCAAACTGTACAGTAATTTATCACACTGATGTGCATAGTCAAATGGATTATTATTTACAAACTAGCATGTCTACAATGAGAGTTCTGAAAAATGCAGCATAGATACTCCTCCATCCATGCTTTTGTATGCCTCCATAGTAATCTGTTCTGTTGGAGCTTAGAACTAGTTATTCCTGCTATCTGAATATATTGAGTTATAGAATTCTTCTTTCTATAAACAAATCACACAGTATAATATTATTTACCACTTAAATGCACTGTACCAATATGGGAGCATGGATGAATAATCCTACCTGTTTGTGATCCACTGTTCAAAAATCTGTTATCTAAAACAATGAAACATTTGTAGTTATTATTACAAGGCGTTGCGATAATCTACTGTAAATTTGTGAATGAACATACTGTATACTGCTTTTTACAATGTTTACCCATTCACACACATAGTTAAAGGGCACCTGTTGCCAAAATATGTAATAGAGCCCACACTCCGGTTGGGGGTCAAAGTATATATTTTTTTAAATGCTCCCCCCCGCTGGCGATAGGGTACTCGCACTAGGAGGAAACTCCCGATTCGAGTGGCCATTTTGGGGCACACACATGCATAATGAGCGAATGCCGCAACTTGCTCATTATGCGCATGAGCTCAGACTAACATGGTCACTCACACAGTGTCTTAGCATTGGCGGGGTTGGCATTTAAAAAAAATATTACCCCCAACCGGAGTGCAGGCTCTATCAGCCCACACCTTTGGTTGGGGTCGGGGATTAAATATTTTAACAACAGGTGCCCTTTACACACGTTTCCACTTTCATTTTATTATATGGTCAAAAGTATGTAGAAACCCCTTCCTGTAATTACATTTAGCTATTTAAATCACACCCATAATTGTTGACACAAGCCCCACTACACCAAAGAATGCTCAACAATGCTTTCCTCTTTGTGATAACAGTTTGGGGAAGCCATTCCAACAAAATAATAACCCATACACAGAATTGGTTTACTGAAACAGAAGTGGAAGAAATTGACCAGCCTGTACAGAGCCCCGACTTCAACACAACTGAACACTTTTGGGATCAATATAAATTTTCATACTGACTTTAAACCATGACTGGAACCAAGTCTCACCAATAATGTTTCCATCTAATGTAAAGATTTCCCAGAAGACTATAGGCTGTTAAATATATTGGTTTGGGAAAGAGATAATGGACAGGCCACATTCTTTTAGCCATCTAACATGCTTCTATACCCAACTGATATTGCTGTTACATGCATTTGGCTTCAAATAAAATATGCCCCAGTATGTGTTTGTGCCACAGGAGCAGAGGCTGTTGTGAATGATTACAATAAGTACTGTGTATTTATTGTTTGTCAGTTGTTTCTATTTCTTCTTTCTACTGCATAGTTTTATTTTTCTTTCTTGTATGTAAGCTCTATCAGGTCTCTTAACTTTCTAAACTGTTAACAATTAAATACATTTGTTTATACATTTTATGGCAGCAGTAGAAAATGCCAGAAACGAATGTGACACACTGTAGTAAAGCTCAGGTATATATCAAATGTCAACAGTTTCGACACCAGTAATCATATTTATTGAGCTAGAGAATTAAAGTATATATACATTACATTTGGACTTATTTGCCTGTGAGAGGGGAACATGAATAAAGCTGTTTAGGGCTTCACTTACCATCAAGTGGAATATTTATCATTGTTTGTGTATAGGTAGAGGAAGCACGTGCAGCCTTACACTGTTAAGGAATAAAAGGAAAAGTTCATGAGATCTAGATGTCTGTATTTCATAGAGGATTGCAGTTTCTTCCCCAGTACACTTCTGAGAGTGTGAATGATGTTAATCCACTGGTAAAAATATGGTTGGAGACCCTAGGATCACTGACAACACTGTACATATGACAAAGCGTTATTTTCATCTAACATGTGCAATCAATAACTAGGAATTACTTATACCTCGCTTAATTACTATGAATTTTTATGCAACATGTTTATTTGCAAGGCTCTCATTTATTTCAAGCAGAATGAAAAATGCCACAATATATCTGGTGCGATAAAGAGTTACAAAAATATCCTCACTGCCCTTAAATTGACTATCAAAGCATTTCACAATAAATATAATGTAATATTTCACTCTCAAATAATTTTTATATACCAATACCAAATATTTTTTATACCAGTTCCTCCAGTCATAAAGTACTCATACAATAATAGCACTGCAGTATGTTGCAGATTCCTCCAGATTCTGACTGGTATTCTGCACAGTCAAGACTGGGGTATTGCTCATTATACGTACCTTATCGCATTGATTATTCGTAGTGTTTGGGCATAGCATAGCATTACAGAAGATGTAGACATTAGTTTGGCTCTGGAAGCTGAATGTGCTTAGTTTGATTCTGGCTTCAAGAGCTTTTCCATTCTCTTCTACCCATGAGTCTACCTCATTTGTATATGCGCAACTGTAAGGAAAAGCCAAAAAACAATTGTCATTTTGCTTACAACAAATGCCATTGGATAATCACATGTGAAATGGCTCAAGGTTAAAAATTTGGAAATATTTATTGATACGGTTGTGTCAATAAAGGAATAATTTTTGATAAGTCACTTATTTTGTTTCAGAACATATTGTTCCCCTCTAAATGACCCTTTAAAGGAGGACAAAAGCTCAACTAAAGAAGTAAGCTAGAAATGCTGTACATTATGTTTCAGGGTTCTTTACTAGCCCAAAGCAACCAGAGCTCTTTAGCAGGGAATATTTTTCACTCCAAAGATGCCCCAGTAGCTCCCCATCTTCTTTTCTGCTGATTCACTTCACATGTTCTGTGCTGCTGTCACTTACTGAGCTTAGGGACCCACTCACAATATACTGAATATACAGAATAGAAACTTCACAATATAAGGCTGATTAGTACTTAATACAGATAATTACTAAATGTCAGTTTAGAAACCAGCGCAACTAGTATCCAAAAATCAGCCCTTTAGCATCATCTTAAATTACAGGCAAACCTCATTTTCTGCTTGATAATTTGCAACGGCCCCTAAGCTTAGCTTAGTTCTCCTTTGAAATATCACTGTTAAAAACATACAATTATGACGTTTAGATCTTTTTAACTGCCACCCTGAGCAAAAATGAAGGCTTTTAGAGAGTGAAGCTGGAACTAAGGATTGATGTTCTGTATCAATACATTTAACATGTTCTGATCAAATTGCCCCTTAGCATACCAGAATCAGACAAAAACATGTCCTTATTTGTCTCAACCAGATTTCAATTCAACACATTATTGTTTGTGTTAAAGAACTTTAGTTAAGCGTTTACTTACCCACCGCGCACAATATACACTTTGTTAATGTCTGATGGGTCACTGGTTGGGGTGGCATAACACTCTTCCACCCTTAGAGTAAATGCAGCTCCATCAGCATCTTTAACAAACAGTCCCAGGTAGATATATGTCCCCACCTCCACTGTGTCCTCTGCTTGTATTGGTGAAGTATAATCAGGATTATTATATGCAGACATAGTCAAGGTATAAGAACCTGTTCCATTGGGTCCTACAATACTCACTGTGCTGTAAAACATATACATGCAAATATGTGACTACATTCAGTGGGCCCATAAAGTTATTTACTATAGTTTTATTGTACCATACAGTTATGCAGAATAGACTTAACCTACACAATGTAATTAACTACACAGAAACCATGATATTTTGCTGTAACCTCTTTATTTTCTTCATATTCTCATATGTGGCCTATTTAATTACCATGCCATGATGTACATTGGTTGCAATATGGGTTGATACTGACTCAAAAAGGTAAAGCTTACAAACTCAAATTAGAGTTTCTGAAACTTGAATGTTTGAGATTTATTAAGTGCAAGAAACTTGAAAACACTGCATTCAAAAGCGTCCTAGGTGTTTTTTTTTCAATTGGTGCTTTTCAAATATTCAATTGAGGATGACAAGATGAATTCACTTTCACTGGGAAGTATTTTTTTCATGATCAAATTTTTGAGATGAGAGTTTTTTTTCTAAATAAACCGGCGCACAATCGAGTGTTTTTAATGAAATGAAAATTCACAAATTTAATTGTGATAAATATGCCTCTGTGTGTGTGTTATCCTCCTGCCACTCTGCTCCCAGAGTGGATTTCAACCAGAAAATGTCTCGAATCCTTTCTTTGAGCAAAGAAAAATGAAGGCTAGAAAAGCGGTTTGTATAATTATTCAATCTCCACCCAGCCACAGTTCTGACTTCCCTTTGTTGCACTATATGTAAATTGTCAAGAGGTGGATTGATCCTTGGCACTGCCCTAAGCATGAAAATTTGAAGAAAGTTAAAAAATATATGGAGATGCAGGTATACATTTTTTAAAATTGTAAAATAAAGATATATTTTTTAACTTGAACTTTTCTGGTCCTGTGGACAGCCCTGTTCTTTCTTCGAATTTTCTGGGGTGCTGCTCTCTAAAGCTGGGGGTCTGGGGCTGGTATATCCAGACCACATCTACTACACGGTGAGATATTTAATATATATTCTGGGGTATCTTGTCTCTCTAACTACTGCCCTAAGCATGCCCCCTCACCCTTCCCATCTCTTACCTGATTGATGCATTCATATTATAGTTTATGTGCATGAACATAGGATAGTATTCTTTAAAAACTGCTGTGAGCAAAAAGTGAGGAAAGAATTATTTTTTTTTAATGTTGTGTTAAAAATATATTAATTCATCCAGTACAGGACTAAAGGAACCCAGTGGCGTAACTAGCCATTGACATTCCCTACCAAATTAATTGTTTTGATTAAGAGGGATTGAAGGATTTATGGACAAGCCTTGTAACCATTATAATACATATGGTAGTACAATGTACAGTCCAGAAAAAATTGTTTAGTAGGAGCACTTACCGGACACTGGGCTCAGAGTGCTGCACACCCCACCGCCATCCCATGCGGTCAATTCATTCCAGGAAAAAAGCAAAAAAGCGGAGCACTGAGGAGACCAGTATAAAAATTAAAAGTAGAAATGTATTTAGTAAACATAAAAACTCCAATTAAAGCAGCAAAGTATGGACCCTGGCTGCCAGCTTAACGCGTTTCGTGGCTCCCTGCCACTTCATCAGAAGGCAGTGCTCCGCTTTTTTGCTTTTTTCTTAGTACAATTTACAGAAAGGTAGCCGGATTATGGCTCCTGACTGGGGTGCTTTAAACAGAATCAAAAGTCTTCTGATTGTGATGCCCTCTGCAAATGATGTGATCCATGTTGTTTACATATTCATTTGTAGAGATAAAAATATTACGATTGCATTAGGGCAATTAACCATAATATTTGAGTAGAAAAAAAATGCTGTTTGGTAAAGCTGGAACTTATTGTCAGACTCTGCTGGGTATGAGCAGTGATGTCATCATACACATAGTAATACCCTCCCCCCCCCCACACACACACAAATCTGTCTCAACATTTCACCCACATGGCAATACACGTTTCATCTGAACTCACATTGTTTATTAAGAACTCCTAATTTACTCACCTTAGAACTGGTTTGAGGGTATAAATAAGGCTTGTCTGCATTGTCATGTTGTAACTGCAGGTAACATTGAGGGTCATGGGGTTCACTGTGATAACACTTTTATTCTGAATTCCAATATAAAGACTGTTTTTATAATACAACTTAGAGGAGTCAAACTGCAAAAGAGAGACAAGTCTATTAAAAACATGTCAGGAATGCATAACGACTTAGGCATGTTTTATCTCTGTATTAATATAGATTTGTATCATGACAGTACAGAAAAGGGACCTCTTACAGAGAACACAGAGAATTTTCCATGAAATCAGTGATTCTGCTGGACAGGGGTAATATGTCAAGTGGGGAGCATAACATTAAGTAGCAGATCAAGAAGAGAATATTATTACCGTCATTTTGTTTCCGCACCATCCTGACTCCACTTTGAGCTGCATGCTCTCCACACGATTGTTGTTGATGATATCCGAGTAATGAATATTGCAGCTGTCAGAGTCATTGAGTAGGTGCATGTTGGTGTAATCAAAGCCCAGGTAGGTCAGCAAACACTGACTAACAGAGATGACCATTATGCTGGGTTGACAGGACAGCAATGGACTGAAGTCTGCAAATTCTAATAACAAACTTTTGTTTAGAAAGCTTAAAAATTACATTGCACTTGACAGATATTGTTTATCACTCCCTGTACAAGTCTATAACAATCTAAGTTGCTAAGCACACTCTAGGTACAATCTGGTCAGTGTTGAACCCAAGACCCCAAAACCATGTACCTCCATCTTGGGATCATATATCCGGTACTGTTATAATGTGAGAATGTATGTCTATTATACATCACATCACCTTGCTTATGTTAATATGGAGATAAAGCATGGTAATATGTTATAGGATTATTTGGCACATTTGTATTACAGAGGGAAACTAGAGTTTGCTGCACGCTACTAGAGTGACATTTCACCACTCTCTATACATGTATATGGAATTTTTAAGGATATATTTATGAAAGGGAAAAAGTAAAAGTTCAGGGCCTCTATGGAGCCCTGTATTTACTGCCTACCCAAGCGCACAAGCACAAGTTCCATTTAATGAAAGAGGTTTTATTCACAACTGGCTGTGGAGAAATCTGCATAACTACATTTGTGGTCTTAAATGACCCCTAAACTCTTTTAATATACAGACTGAGTTTTGGACAGTCTGAAAGATACGACTGATATAGCACAATTAGTTATACTTGTCATTTGTATAAATTTGTATAAAGGGAGCCATGACATCCTTGCCTATCAGCCCCAACAGACACTGACATAATGATTTGTGTTGGTGAAATCTGAATATTGCAAATAAACATTGTAACTTGGTTGAATCACAAACTCAATCTTGAATTTGGTGCTTTCCATATTTAAAGGGTGGTTTGCCTTTAATTTAACTTTAGTATGTTATAGAATGGCCTTTTGTAAGCATTATTGTAACTGGCATTTAGAATTTCTTTTTTAATTATATGCCTTCTTCTTCTGACTTCTTCTTTTGACTCCACCTTTCTAATGGGGTCACTGACCCCATCTTTTTATTACTCATCTTTCTATTCAGGCCCTCTCCTATTCATATTCCAGTTTCTTATTCAAATCAATGCATGGTTGCTAGGGTAATTTGGATCCTAGCAACTGGATTGTTAAAACTGCAAAGTGGAGAACTGCTGAATAAAAAGCTAAATTACTCAAAAACCACAAATAATTAAAAAATGAAACCAAATGAAAATTGTCTCAAAATATCACACTCTACATCATACTAAAAGTTAATTTAAATGGAACAACCCCTTTAAAATGAACAAAATATGGAATGTTCTACATTTAACAACATAACTGTTGGTCCATTATTAAATCGATTGTCTAAAAAAGATGTATCTTAAATGGTTGTTCATCTTTGCGTTAACTTTCAGTATGACATAGAGAGTGATATTCTGAGACAATTAGCATTTGGTTTTCATTTTTTTTTATTGTTTGTGGTTTTTACTTATTTTCTTTTTATTCAGCTCTCCAGTTTGCATTTTCAACAATCTGGTTGCTAGGGTCTAAATTACCCTAGCAACCATGCATTCATATGAATAAGAGACTGGAGTATGACTAGGATAGGCCCTGAATAGAAAGGCAAGTAACAACAAGTAGCAATAACAATACAATTGTAGCTTTACAGAACATTTGTTTTTAGATGGAGTCAGTGACCCCCATTTGAAAGCTGGGAAAAGTCAGAAGAAAAAGGCAAATAATTGAAAAAAACTATAAAAAAGAAAACATGAAGACCAATTGAAAAGTTGCTTCTAATAGGTAATTTTGTTCAACATACTAAAAGTTAACATAAGGTGAACTACCCATTTAAGGAGTTAAACACTGAACTATAAGTAAAAATCTGAAAGTATGTATTTTAGACCTGAAGTTAAAACTAAAACGGACGATAGAAACAGCTCAATATATTTTGTTTATTTACAGTCCAGGCATGAAGCTTAAGATAACCCTTTGAGATAGATAAGAGAAGAAGAGACTTACTCTTGCCAGCATAAGTTGAAACATTACAGACACAAGTTGCTACATCATTAACATTGGCACATTTTTCATCACTGAGACATGGTGGGTCACACGTTAATTCATCTATAAGAGAAATATAATAGAGAAGTGAATGGAACAATATTAGTACACCGTTTCTTCAATACCTAGTAGATATGAAGTGTAAATAGCAGAATATATCACTTACCACTGCAGCACGATGTATTGGAATTCCAAAAATAACCAGAAGGGCAGCAACGAAAGATATCTGTTACACCACAAGTGGTGGGCACACAGGTTTTTGTCTCATCCGAAGAACATGAACATCCATTGCCATCAGAACAGAAACCATTGCATTCTGTATCCGTACACATAACAGGATCTGTTCCACCTGCAGGTAAAAATGTTATAAAGTACCTAATGTACAACAATTTAGCAGTTACTCACATAGCATTAGAAAAATGTATGTAATAATAATAACGTCCCACTTCTGCCCTAAAATGTGGCCAGTGCTTACAAAACAGAGGGGCTCCGAATCCTTATATCTTCAATAAAATAACAAGTAATATATAATAAAAGGTGCAAAGCTTGCTACAGGCCTATAGACATAAAATAATGTAATGTGTATTTAAAATATTTTAGAGTATAGTGTAAATAATCAAGCAAGATTGTGACACTGGAAGAAAGCTCTATCCCAAACCACTGCTCTCTATACATTCTATATTTAAGAATCACATTTGCATGTAGCATATTTTTGTAGCCATTTTTCCCACAGGAAATGCAGTTATCAAGGTTATCAAATATAACTTTATCAAGTAAAAATCAAGATAAAAGTATACTTACTGTAGCAACCAGCCCCTAAAAGGAAGAAAAAACAAGAAACATTATTAGTTTTTAAAACAAATATTCTAGGTGAATTTTTTTTCTTATCTTTTATCACAAAAAAACTCTGTTTCCATGTCATGCCTTTTGAAAGGGATTTAGGGTATAAACCTTGACACTTTCACAATTTCCAACTTGCTGAGTGACTTTAAGGGCCTAAAAAACTCCTGAAACATTCTATATCTATAATGTTTCCACAAACCTTTGTAAGTTTAAAAGAAACCAATGGCAGATTCAATACCCCGAGGAAAACTTCTTTGGGTAAATAAGGATTTGAATTTGGATATTCAATTTTCTCATGGAAGAGTATCTGGCTGGAACTGGCCTAAACTTTAACAAATCGGAAAACATCTAGAGAAATCACCTAAAAATAATACTGAATTAACCAAACAGAAAATAATTTTAATTATCCTCTACTAATAAAATAGATAGTAAATTAATTTGGAGATAATGAATTAATAATTTCATTCAGTAGATTATATACTTGGAACTTCTTTACAAATAACCATTTATGATGTTCTATAAAAAATCACCTTGCTATACTCGATAAAAACTACTTTCAGCATTATTGCCTCACCTTTTCTTTATATAAAGTACACTTCCCTTACCTGCATGTTTTAGCAGAGCAGCCAGCACAATTAAACAGATATATTTCATTTTGGTTAGTTTTTGACACCTTCTTGTATGTAGGCACTTCTGTCTTCAAAGCACAGATATAAGACAACTTGAGAGGCAATAGCAGCATCTTTGCAAACTGAGGCTTTTATACAGGGTAGAAGTGGGGAGTGGTTAATTATAACTGCAGGTGATTGGGCAATAACTGGGTCAGGAATTGAGTAATGTCCCTGAGTATCTAGAGGGTGTACCTGAAATTAGGGCATATTTCTGTTTCAGTAGCATGGGGTGAGTATCTACCTGCAGGATAAAGCTGGATGTATTTCAATGTATACTGACCTTGTTACACTTTTGTCACAAGAATGTACAAAGTGTGATTCCTATTGACACTGGAATGTTTCTGTACAGATGAAAAGATTTTTTGAAGATGAAAGATGCCCCTGCCTTTCCCCAAAGGTTATTACATGGTGGAGGTACCTTAATTCTAAACTCACCCTTTGACTGTGCAAGATATTAATCCTGTCTTGATAATTTGTATGTATGTATATTTTTATTATGTATATTTTTATTTGTATAGCGCTCCTTGAGGGAAAAGCACTGTACAGTAGAACAATAAATTAATAGAAGAAACATGGGGTCATTGCAATAATAAATACAATTAAGTATAAAAATTGATATAAAGTATACTTACAATACCTATTAAGTGCATATTGTCAAGGAGCCAAAAGGATGGAGGCACCTGCCCCACAGAGCTTACAATCTAAATGGGAGGGTAATGTACAGAAAAATCGGGGGATATTAAGAGCTGTAGGTTACAGGGGGTGGCCCCGCCATATTAGTGCTAGTTCCCAGTTCAGGTGTTATGCAAGTGCTCAAGAGGTAGTGTTTGAGTTTAGTTCTGAAGGCAATGAGGGAGAATTCTATCCAGAGAAATTAAATTAAAATATATATATGCGTTTAACTACTAAGAATGTGGCAACATCATAGCCAAATTCTATTTTCTCCTTCAAATCTGACTAGCAATCTTAAAAAGAAGAAATCTGCTCTACTACTTTATAATATAAATGCATCATTCATTATGAATGATGAAATATGCCAACCAAAATTCCCACTAACTTAAGAGTAATGGAGAAAATAAACCATCTGAAATGACACACAAATGTTTCCTGCCCTATATTTAGAAAGAATAATACAATAATACATAAACTAAGAACTTTTATACTAGAACCTAACCTTATTTAATATTTAAAATTATGCCAGCTACTATTACTAAGGAAGCTGAAGTCCATGTTTTATTATATTCTTTCAAATTCTTTGTTTATATATGACAAGTTACGCAGTGCTTTACATTCGTTTTTAATGAACGTGGAACAAATGGTGAATAACAAAAAAGGGTTTACAGAGTATAATAGGTGTAGAGGGCCCTACTCACAAGAGTTTACAACTAAAGGTTAGGGTGAAAATGAGACATAAGCATTTTACAAACAAATTTGTGATTAATGATATAGCAATGTTAATTAAGGTACATTGAATAAGCTTCTCTAAACAGCTTCCCTCCAACAGAACATTTGAAAGTTTGGAATGAAGGAGACAGTCCAGAGTTCCAGAGAGAAGCAGAAACCCAAGAGTCTTGTAGATGATAATGGTCTGAAGTGATGAGAGGAGAAGAAATGCGAAGCAGAGGTTGCATGAAGGAGTGTATTTTGAGATCAGGGATGAAATGTAGGGAGGGACTTCATTGTTAAGGGCCTTGAATGTGAGTATGAGTAGTTTGAATTGGATTCTAGAGGAGATTGGGAGCCAGTGAAGAGATATGCATAGGGGGCAGCTGATGTTGAGTGGTGAGATAGATGAATGAGTGTAGAAGCAGAATTTAGAACAAATTGGAGTTGTGAAAGGCAACCTGTTGGAATACCTGCATGGAGTAGGTTGCAGTAATCAAGGCTGGAGACTGGATAAGTGTTTTGCTTGTGTCTGAACTGAGATATGGATATGAACTCAGATATCGGGCAATGAATATAACAAGATTTTGCAACTGTGTGGATGTGTGGGGGAAAAAAACAGATGTGAATCTTACTCCTAGGCAGCGGGCCTGTGTGGTTGAATGAAAGGTGATGTTATTAACTGTGAGTGAGATCTGTGGGACAGGGGAAGGTCTTGGAGGAAATATAATGAGGTTTTTTTTAGAAAGATTTAGTTTCAGGTGGTGCTGAGACATCCAGAAGGAGACAGCAGAAAGGCATTCTCTAACTTGGGAAAGGACAGAAGACAAGAGGGGTAAGGCATAGACAAGTAGAGTTGGGTGTCATCAGCAAAAATTTGATATTGAAGGTCAAACTACTGAATATGTTTTCCAAGCCAAGTAGTATAGAGTGAGAACAGCAGAGGGCCTAAGACAGAGCCTTGAGTAACTCCAACAGAGAGAGAAAATGTGGTAGAAATAGAGTTAGAGAAGGCAACTTTATAGGAATGATCAAAAAGATAAGATGTAAACCATGAAAGAGCAGTGTCATGAATGCTAGCTGAGTATAGAATGTCTAGGGGGAGTGGGTGGTCAACTGCATCAAAAGGCTACAGAGAGATCTAGATCTGGAGTATGGAATAGTGACCTTTAGACTTTGCCAGGAGAAGATCATTTGTTACTTTGGTGAGTGCAGTTTCAGTTGAGTATGTTTGGTGGAAGCCAGATTGCAAGGGGTTGAGAAGGGAGTTGAGAGTGAGATGCTGGACCAGACATTTGTAAATAAACATTTCCAGCAACTTGGATGCAAAGGGAATCTGGACGATAGTTGGCGGGAGAGCTGGGATCAAGGGAAGGTTTTTTTTGAGGATCGGACATAGGAGTAATTAGTGCTTATTTGTACTAAGATGGGAAAGTATCAGTAATGAGTGAACGGTTAAATAGGTGGGTAAGTGCAGGAGAGAGTGTATCAGAAATTGGATAAAGGAGGCAAGAGGGTATGGGGCCAAGGGAGCAGGTTAGAAGTTTGCTAACCATCTAGTGTTGCAGTTGGGCAGTTACATTAATGGGTGAAGGGTACGGAGGGACAGTGCCGGATTTATACATAGGGTAGCCCTAGGCCGGGACCACTCATGGCCCCCTTTCCCCCTTTTTGCCTCACTGCTACTCCCTTTATATTCATTATTGAATTAGAGAGGGTCCAGAGAAGGGCAACTAAGCTGGTAAAAGGTATGGAAAATCAGCTATGAGGAAAGACTGGCCAAGTTGGTGATGTTCACGCTGAGGCTCATAAGGGGTGATATGATTACTATGTATAAATATATAAGGGGATCATATAATAATCTCTCTAATGCTTTATTTAGCAGTAGGTCTTTCCATCTGACACAAGGTCACCCATCAGATTAGAAGAAAAGAGGTTCTGCTTAAATATTCGGTTCGGTTTTTACAGTGAGAGCCGTGAAGATGTGGATACATTACATACATTAGATAGCTTTAAAATGTGGTTGCACTGCAGTAACTATGACAATTCACCACAAACAACTCACAGCAAAACCCCTACAACCCTAGTGTCCCCCAAATTTTACCGGTTGGATATATTGTTTATTGGTGGGGGGTCCTCTTACTGGGTTGAAAATCTGGATGAGCTGCAATTGGCACAGCAACCTAGATGAAAGGCAATGGTAAATTCCACTTCAGGTTTCTGCTGAACTGGAAAACTGGATTCTTTCTTTGGGTGTAAAGACAACAAAGGGTGGTGATATGTCCCTTGTTAAGGATATACATAAGCAGTGCTCCCTCTGGTGCAGTTGGAAGTGTGCAGCAATGCTGTCAGCCCCTTCCAATGGACTAGCAGGATAATGTCTGTTTATTTAACTTCCAATGTACCTTAAACTAGCAACGCAGAGGTTAATAACTTACAGTTCAGAAGGATCCTTGCTTCTCCTTACACTTCAGCTTTCTCCCCCCTACTCAGTCGCGCCCGTGCATGGAGGTGTGCGCGGAACAATGATATATTAGTTGCTGCCGGGAGTGCGAGCAGATACTCAAATGCGCGTGCGTATGCACGGAAGATCGCAGGCACGCGCTGAAGACACACAAGGCTGCCAAGATGAGGGACAAGGGTCTGAGCTGGGGGAAAGCTGCAGAAGAGGTACCATGCCTGGTGCCCCTCCACTTTTGCGCCCTAGGCACGTGCCTCTTCTGCCTACCCCTAGTTCCGGCCCTGTTGAGAGAAGTAACTTGCCAACCTGAAGTAACTTTAGCAGCACCTGAAGATGTCCCATGTGCTCCTCTCTTTGCTTCTTTACAATGCAGAATCTGTTCTGTGGTGCAAGACAGTCTAACTGTCTGTAAATTTGCCCTGTGGAAAACTCTGTGACAGGCAACAGTTCAGCGCAGGATCCACACCCGCTGCCTGGCACTATTTAACAACATCTCTTGACTTCATCTTGCTGGTTGAAGGGAGACTAGGCACAGAAAGCTAGTTTTCCAGACAAGCACCCAAGTGTAGCAGGGTGACTTACTTTCAGTGTACCTCAGGCACCCTTAGGCTATGGTACAATGGTACTTAAAATACTTCACCCTCAGGTGGATCCTGGCTTTAGTTCTGGTGCACAAATAAATCAGCTTGGAAATAACAGCAGGCCAGGGGTTGCTTCAAACAAATAAACTTCTTTATTGAACAAGAAGGCCTTTAGTGAATGCAACAGTTCTCAATGGCAGTTTGTATGAATTCACATCAATCCCAGAGATCCTCTCAATAGATTGTAACACTTACAGTTAGGAATATTCTTGGTAAACCTCTTCCCCAGAGGTAACACTGCCTGTCTTGGTGATCCTTTCCCCAGCAGAGGTGTACTCACTGTGGTATCTTGCTCTCTGGCAGCTCCCCCTGCTCTTGTGCTTACCTACTCTCTGGTGGTATCTTGCTTCCTTGGCAGACCTCCTGCCCCTGAGCTCACTCACTCACCAGATAGGTCTTGCTCCCTGGCAAATCTCCTGCTGTAAACTCGTGTCCCTGTGCTGGCGGCTGATCACTACAAGGGTACTAACCCCACTGTCCTCCTTGTTGGGGCCTTGAGCTGCCCGGCTAAACAACCTAGCCTGACCTTTCACTCCTAGGACTATAACAGTGTTAACTATACTGAACTTTAACTAAAAGGCCTGGGAACTGCCAGACCCAATCCTGTACCCACCTCCCTACCAAGTGGGATCCAGGAAGAGTTCTGTGTGCTCTCCTTTTATACAAAATTATACTGCCACCTAATTCATTAATTTCTATGGGATTTTTAAAAGAGTATTTATCAATGGGTGAAAGTGAAAGTTCATCCTTTGATAAATACGCCTTTCAAACCCCTATAGAAATGAATGGAGAGTGGCAGAATTTCACTCTAGAGGACTGTAGCGATCTCTAACTTCACTTTTTGATAAATATACCCCTAGGTGTCCAATTCCAGATGAATCTCATCTGCCACTTAGCTACCCAGATTGCCGAAAACAAAGTATAGCCACTGATATAAACTGTCCAGTCAAGCACAAGGTACTGTTTTGTTATTACAGCAAAGCAGGAAATATTTTTTTAAAATTTGGATTATTTGGATAAAATTAATTCTATGGGACAAAGAAATAAACCCAGATGATAAAATTAATGTCACACTGGGCTGTTCTCAATGCTAACATTTGCTTTCCTCTTTGCCTGCACCTGGAACCACTGCAACAACTCAAGACCAGATGAAATAAGTCCTCACGTGTCATTGGCCCTAGGGTAAAACTCCACGTGTGCTTTTCATCAGATTCTGTGGGTCAGCCACGCAATAGCATGAGATTTTAAAGGATGCTACAAAATCTGATCCCCCTACGTTAAAAAGTAAAGTAGGATCAGATAAAGTCAGATGGAGTCAACATATTTCAGTAAGAAAAAAAGTCTTTTCAACACCATCTGTTTGTATCTTGTCGGATGAAGATGCAGTGTGCATGTTCCCATCCAGCAGTCATGTCATATGGAAAGTTTTACATTTAGTTTATGCATCAAATTTTTATATCAGTCCCATTATATTTTGACCCATGCGACTACTGATGGACGAATTTCATGCATTCGGAGCGGAAAAAAATTGTCATTATTGTTTCACAGAAATTTTTTTGGATGCCCAATGACTTTAAATGCATTTCACAGATTTTTCAATGTTTCACTAATTTTTCGGGACAAATTCGCTCATCAATAGATGCCACTGCATCTGACTTGTCGGATGCGTTTTTTTCATCCTGCAGAAGCACTTGTGCAGTTTAGCCCTTAGTAAGTTATTAAAAGATCTAATTATAAAAATTATGAATGAAAAACATGCATTAAAAATACGAAAATCTCCTAGTGAAAAAAAATCTGAAAACCTCAAAAATTCCTAATGGTTAAAAAAAAGTCCAATAGGATCAGTGCAGCTCCCATTGACTTCTATAGAACCTGAACTTCTTTTACTTGCAGAGGTTTTGTATTTAGAGTTTTGCTCGTTTTAGAGTAATAAAAAAAGTGCTTTTTCATTCAGTTACTCAGTTACTCAGTCTCAGAAGAGCTTATCCCAGGACTTGCATTGTAAGGTTTTTTTTTGGGGGGGGGAGTTTGTTGTATCTTTGGACTATTTAGAAACTTGGTACTTATGTCAACAAAAATATGCCTGGTTGCCATCAGCTATAGTAAATACTTTAAGAGCCCACAAACCAGTTACTCTTGTTTTTTTAATAGTACACAAACACATGTGAGTAATAAAATATATATATATATATTTATAATAAAATAAATACAATGTCTACAGCATGAGCAATATGCAACTTTGAACTGAATCAAGCAGATCTCAATACAAGTATAACTGATATTTAAATACAAGAATAATAGCATGTTGTCTTCAGTGAGATTATTGAACATTGGTGGGAAAATATAAACAGCAAATGGCATTGTCTATTGTTTTGGTTTATAGAATCATAACTTAATAGCTCGTAAATGATATTTGCAGCTTTCAGTTTAATGAAATGTTACCAATCAATCAATAGCATACCATTTTATAGTATACATGCATAGTCAAAATATATGTAATAAAGTAAGAGATTAGATATAAGATATATTAGGACACAGTCTTGTGTGACACTAACATGAATCACACCAGTAATCTTGAAACTCAGAAGCTGAGCGGTTGACCTTTAAGGCTTATCTAACAAATCTGGCCTACAGTCTTGGAGTATAAGAAAGGGGAATCATCTGTCACAATGCAAGTGACAAATTGTGAAATGATCCAGCTTAGTCCTAGTTGTGTGAAAAGCAATAAATTATATCCAGTCTCTTATAAATATAGTCTTGATTATGACTAAATCCCATGACCATCCTCGGCTCAGCTAAATGGATGTCAGTGGTCTCCTCAGTAGAGTTTAAGAAGGGCAAGCAGGAAGCCAGCCAGCACAGTCCAGCACATAGCTGATGGAAAAAAAACACATTCAATTATATATTTATCTACAGAAATTGAATTTATGTAAGAAAGCAAAACAGAAATGAACAAGGTAGCAGTGACCATGACAATATGGTTATATGGTACACAGCACTGCATGGTGCCATATCTGCAAGATATATCTAAGATAATTTGCATATGGTTTTCATGGTTCCATTTTTGTGTTTTTTGAATTATTTATCTTTTTGTTTAGCAGCTCTCCAGAGTGAAATGTCTCTGCTTGCTTAACCTAGCAACCAGGCTTCATATTAGAGACTCGAATATGAATAGAGAGGCCTAAATACAAAGTTATACAAAGGAACAATGACAAAAAAATGGTAGCCTTTAAGTGCTATAGCTGCTTGGCCTCAAGGGTCAGTGACACCCATCGAGAGCTGGGAAGAGATAGAAGTAAATGACAAATAATTCAAAAACTATAACAGTGATCTCAAGCAACTTGTTGCTCACCAACCTATTGAATGTTGCTCCCAGTTTCCTCAAAGTGGGACCTTTTTTTTTAATTCCTGACTTAAAAGCAAGCTTTAGTTGCATAAACACCATGTTACTGCCAAACAGTCCACATAGGGACTACCTCTGGCCAATCACCACCCACATTTTACAACCCCAGAAACTCTTTCCATGCTTATGTTTCTCTCCATATTTTTTTTAATATTTGAATGTGGTTCATGGGTATCAAAGGTAGGAGAACCCTGTTCTATTAATATACTAACAGTTAACATAAAAGGTGATCAACCCCTTCAAATAATTCATGCTATTAAATGAGTAAATTGACCACAAGTTAGATGTTAATTGATTGACTTTTGACAACAATTATCAAATATTATCCGCACAGACAAGCAAACAAAAAATCTAAATCTGCCTCTCTGAGCTTTTCATGGAGATGTTTTTGTCTCCCAATATAAACAGTGGCAAGGATGTGCCAGGGACTTGGTGTTTATGTTTCAGCTGTAAACGGTAATGCTAGTTTGGGCCCGGGTGCAGGGTGTCCAACCTCTCCCCCATTCAAACTTCTTACCAGAAACACCCACAAGCAAAGAAAATCCCTTCAGTTCTGGTGGACCCCAAGTAGTTGCATCACTGTAATTAGGTGCAGCTGCAGATAACTGTCCAATTTAAGGGCTATTTAATCCTGAGTTTACCCAGAGCTGATAAATGAGCAACATATTCTGAGTCCCCAGTTGTGACCCTTGGCCTGTTTGGCCATGGACTTGTTTTGCTTGCTACCTGCCCAAATCTTTGCCTGTGTGATGGGTTTGCTTTTTGCCATTCTTATTAAAACTTGTTTCAGGTGCACATCATGCCCAGTTTTCAAGTGATGTCTGATGTTTGCTAGAAGTTACCCAACAGTTACCCTTTTAGATAATAGCAGGTAACCCTGTTACAAATGTCTAAAAGTACCTAACCATACCTGGTTTTATACCACATTTCTCAAGGATAGCCTAGTATTGTGTAATACAATCATAAACAGGAGTAAATAGGGAGATACAATGAATAGTCTTACCTGAGTGGGATACAGAGCTATCTGAATAGTATTTATCTAGAAAACAAACATGACATTTCAGATTAGTAATATGATAATATGAAATAAAGTGACAAGAAGAATGAGACACGAAAACAATCAGAAAAAAGTGAAATCACCCAGGTATAGCAACATACCACAGGGTATAGTAACACAATCATTCTGCACCTGCACACACCAGACTTCTGAACACATACCTTGTAAATTCACTGCAATTTCTAGGGTGCCTTCATCTGTGCTAGCCTGGCGGCTATGGGTACACTACAAAAAAAAATATGATATGCATGATAAATGGGGACTATAATTAGAACAAAATGTATATGCTTAATTCTTAAATTTCCAAACATTATAGATCATACTGTAATTGTATTTCTTTACGTTGTAAATTTTCACTAACTTACCCCAGTACATACTCCACTTTTGTCACATAGCCGGACCTTGCATGTGATGTACACCAAAGGCTGACCTTGAAATGCAAATGAACTCATTTTGATTCTGGCCTCAAGAGCTTGACCATTCTGCTGTACATCTGCAAAAACTCCATCATTGGCTGGACACCTATTGATAAAAATGGTTCTAGAGTAAGAATATCATAGATATCTTTATTTGCTTTCCTACCACACTTTTCACTTGATGGTGCAGATGCCTCTCCCCTTGCCTACGTTTATTAGTACAAATCCTTCTTGCATTACATTCCATGTAAATGTAATATTTGCAGTAAGTAGCAATTACTAAAGAAGAAAACAAATATTTACCCTGCGTTCACAATCATAATTTTGTTCACATTGTTCTGGTCACCATCAGGAGTGGCAACACAGCTCTCAACCCTCAAAACAAATTTGTTTCCATCTGCAGCTTCAGAAAATACTCCTAGAAAGATGTCGGAGCCAGTCGATACTTCTTCAGTAGATAGTATAGGCCTCGAATAGGCTTCGTCTCTGTAAGCAGCCATTTTGGTGGTAACTGAGCCCTGACCATTTATTGTAAGGTTGACTGAACTGTAAAGTAAACAGTTATTTATTGTTACATACAATTTTTTTTTTTTTTAAATAAAAATATAATATATATAATATAAATATAAAAATTAATAATATATTGTAAAATATTACTTATCGAAATAGTGACTTATTTTGTAGTTTGCTTTTCTTTCTAAAGGATAGGTCTGTAGACATACAGTAGATCTGTTTAACTATTATATTTCTCCACATAACACACAGAGTTTGCCAGTACAGAAACCTGTATCAGCCAATAGGATGTTTGCTTTTAAACATTGGATCTAGAAATACTATCTGCTGATTGGTTGATATATGTGATACGAACTGCCGATAGCTTGCTATAGGTCATAAGAACTGCAGCAAACTTTGCACTTTATATTACATATCCACAACAGTTTGTGATGGCAGTTTGGCTACAGTCCTAGGTTAGGCATCCTTATTTGAATGTGTCATAACTTACCTCATCACGACTCGTATAGCTGAGTCCAGGTTGATTTGCATGGAAAGATTGTAAGAACAGGTGAAACTGACTTTGAAAATGGTCGCAGAACCAATAACAAGGGTGTTTGTATAAGAAACTGTGGAAGCATCAACCTAGAGTAAACAAGATCACACAGATATAATGCAATAAATAAATGTAATGCTGATTAATTCATGTCCTATGATAATAGAGTAGGATAGTAAACATTTATTAATGGACAGAATGTAAGCCAATTAGAAGTGTAGTTATAGACTTAAGGGCACATTCATAAAGGCATTTTAAAGAAAGGCACAGAAATCTGCCAAACATTCATGGTTCACTATGAATAAAATATAGGCCTATGACTAAGTGTTTGTAACACGAAAAGCGTAAGGCTGTGAACACAATAAACCATTTTACTTTGATTCAACTGCCTGGTGGAAGATTGCCTTTATTGAGTGCTTGCTCCAAAGATTTTTCGGTTTGACCTCTTCTCTGATGTGGTGAGTTACCATTTAATAATTGAGGACCCCACCTCAAAAATGATTATATCACTATGTATAAAACAAAGCTGTGGAATGGTTTTATGTGTATGATTTGCCAGGGTTTAATTCTCGCATAAATATAGCTTATAGTTTTATATTAACACCGTTTTTACACACTTTGTTACTCTTATTTATACACATTTTTTTATACCAAAATATTTTCCCTGAATTAATTTGTCCCATTGACTTCAATTGTTAAAGCCAGGTCTAAGGTGGTATAATAAAAATTATGATGTACTGGGTTAGTCTGTTATATATAAAATAAATCTAAAACACACCTTTGTAAATTATGATTTCTGCAATCTCGACACTTCGGGGCAGATTTATTAAGGTTCGAATAGTAAATTCGAAATTTGAATTTTCGAGTTAGATCTTTGGTCAGACCTCACAATTTCGATTTGGGAAAAATCTAAACTTGAATTCAAATTCAAATTTGAGATTTATCATACCTCGACCCTGGGAACAACTCAAATTCAGTAATAAACCAATGGCAAAAGTCCGTTGACCCATTTGAAGATGCTAACAGCCTTCCTGACATTCAAGTTTTTTTTCGGAGAAAAACTCGATTCGAGTTCCATTTGAATACAATTCGAGTTTTTGGGTCGGTAACATTCTTTTGAATTCTAGATGTTCCAGTTTTTTCTTAAATAAGATACCATTCAAGTTTCTAGGTCATTCAATGTGATTCCAGTTCATTTGAAGTAAAAAAAAAACTCTATCACTTGATTGTTGATAAATATACCCCATGGAGTCAATAATGTGTAAGGACAATGTGTAAGGACAACCATGGATCCTTCTAAATGTAAACCATTTCACACACCTTCATAAATAAGCCTATATGTGGGGATAACAGTTCTAGCTAGTGTTGGTTTTTTTCTGTAGTAAAAAAGTTTTCTTAAATAAACTTTAAATAAAATATTTACCATCACCATATTGCCACACCAGTTGGACTGTGTTAAGGCCTGGATACTGTTCATTGTCTTGCCACCAATAACTTCAGTGTATGAGTTGGTGCAGGCATCAGTATCGTTGCTTAGATGTAAGCTATCGAATCCAAGTTTTTGCATGAGACACTTACTCAGTGAGACAGTCATTGTACCACTGTTACATTTCACTGTTGGAGAGAGGGAACTAGAAGCTAAAAGAAAAACATAAAAATGATAAGCATAACTTAATGATTCCATAAACAAATAGATACACACTACCAACTTGCCCACTTTTTACTTAAATGGTATGGCCCCAATCTGAAGCCTCCCTCTGAATTGATACCTGATCAAGGCTTATTTAAATATCAATCAGGCAGGCTTGAAAAAACAGTTTGTTGAATATCTTTCTCAGGTAGGGTTGCCACCTTTTCCCGGAAAAAATACCTGCCTTCCTATATATTTATCTTTTTTCCCTATTATTAACAGGTGGCAACTCTATTCTCAGGTCATGGAGTTCTTGACAAGTGTAATGTAGCAGATCATCCTGTAGGCTGCCAATCCACACAGGGGATACCAAATGGCCAACCACAACTAATATTTTTCACCACCCAGAAAAAAAAATTATGCTTTTGTTGTTCTCCAACATCTGAATGTGGCTCATGGGTAAAAAAAAAAAGGTTGGGGACCCGTGTCCTAATGCAATATTGTTAAACAAGGTTATGTCGGTTTGCGATATGCCTGTCATTATTAATAGGCAGCAAATCCCTTAATGATTTTTCCTCCCAGTGCTCACTAGTGATGGGTGAATCTGACCTGTTTCACGAAATGGCGAAAAATTCACCAAATGCATTGAAGTCTATGGTTGACAATTATTTTTTACACCCATTGTCTTATTTGCGCCGAAACTCGGCTCATCGTTAGTGCACACTTCTATTATACATCTCTCTATATCTAGCAGCAATAAGAATTTATGGCTTTAATTGCCCTTGCAAGTCAGTCTGCTGCATTACAAGTTTGCTTGTCACAGATGTGTAACAATAAAGCAGTACCTAGTACTTCATCCTAGTCTATATTGGTGGCAAAACAATCTTACTGGGCTTATTTAATGTTAAAACTATAGCAGCAGACTAAAAGTATGGTGAACAAAATAACAAAAAAAGCTCCCTTATCTGGAAAACCCCAAGTTCCAAGGATTCCATATAACAGATTATATACCAATAATAACTTTACACCCTCCCGTATATGTATTCCTGAAGAAATAGTCAAAAGACTTACTTAATCCTGTATCTGGAACATTATTACAGGCACAGGTTGCAGTATCATTCACGACGGTACACGTTTCATCGCCCTGACATGCAGGGTAACATGCTGGTGTGCCTGTAAAAGATATCATGATAATTATCTGTAATCATTGTAAGGCAGCTATTTCACACTCAGTTGTCGCTATAGCCAAGGCTTGCAAAATAAGTAGAAACAACTTACTCGTGCAGCAGCTGAGAGATGAAGACCAGAAATATCCTTTAAGGCAACATGTGTTATCTGCTGCATCACAATCAGCAGCAGTGGTGGCAATGCATTCCCTTTGGTCAGTAGTGCACTGGCAGGGGTTACCAAAGGAACATACACCACCACATGTGTTGCAAGGAGGTGGATCTGTGCCAGCTGCAGTTAAAGAAATAGGAAATGTTAGATTCAGATTTACCACTGTGTGTCTACTTCAATAATTTGATGATAACATACTGTGGTTTGAATATTTATCACATGGATAACAAACTCAACAGAATTGTCTTAGCTGTGGATTGGAAACCTGCAACTCTTGTAACAACTATTGCCAGGCTATCTATTTACCCAGTTTTCATTTTTATACTGAACTGTTCCTTAAAGGCACAATTGTATGACTTTAAACATAGTGAATCAGCAACAGATATATTGTAAGTTGGACCTTATCATCTTTTTAGCACAGTTTTCTTTTGGTACCAGTGGCAAAGTCCCAGGAACATATTTTCAGACATTAGCAACTGTAGCCATACTGACTGCTGTGCTGATCACTATGCCTGTATAGTAATTTCTGTGTAACACCACCATGAAGGCATTTACTGTGTACAATGGGAAAACTGCAGAATTACTGTTACTGGGCACAATCATACTACAAATATTCTGACACAATTCTTTTATGAACTGATGATCCCAAGATATTGGATAGGTTACCCACCATATCGACCAATAGTGCCGGTGTACTGGTGGTTGAAGGCATTCTAAAATCTAAAAATTCATTGGGTGGAATAGCGTACACATTAGCCAAGTCACTTCCACACCCTAGTGGGAACCCGGAAATTACTTACTGCCATAGGGCAGTTCCAGAACCACTCTGACTTTCATGGTTAAAGAGTCAAGATAAAATTGAATTACTATCACATAACAGAAAATAACTGCTGAAGATATGCGTATTGACATCCCTTACTTAATCTATGAACCGCTAGTTCTCAAACACAGTTTAAATGTATGGAAAATTACTAGCATATTTCTAGTATCTGTTTACAGACCTTTCTGTCTCATTATCTTATGCATACAGAATGTATGACAAGTGATCGTGGCAATCTAAATTCATTTAAGAATTATTTAAAGGAAGTCAGTTACTTACCATAACAGGTTTCTGCAGCACCTATGGGAAGGAAATGTTTTTACAGGGTTATTAGGCAGCCCACATTCACCTAATACACCAAAGTGATATATACTGTATATAGCCACAAGACATTTACAAAGATTATTCATCACTTCCTGTGCCTGGAGTTTACATTTCATATACCGTATGGTCAATGTTATCAGGAGTCAATTAATCTGCCTGTATGGTTTGGAAGGGTGGGAGGAAACACATACAGTCACTTGGAGAAAATACAAACTCCTTGCAGGGTGACCAAGCTGGAATTGAACTCAAGACCGTAGGGCAGAAGGACCACCCACTGTACTAAGATGCTACCCAACAGAAATTACGTTAGCTGTATTCTGTAATATCTACCCAAGGGAAACTGCTTATTCAAATTATTTAGCTGTTTAAATGAACCCCTACTGAAGAAATAAGCATATTAGAAGTCACAAATGAGTTCTGTGCCCATATAAAGACGTAAGTTGTCAGGCTTAACTCCAAGGTGACTTCTTATATCTGGTTATTTTACAAAAGCAGGTACATTATTTTATAATACACACAATTCAATTAATCATGTAACACAAATGATCACCAAGCTTCAATAAAAACTGATGACATCACTAAACAATGTATTAAGTTATATCTTACAGGACATTCTTGTGAAGAATGAAAAAAAAAATGGATAGGTCTCATCACACTGTCTAACTGTAGTAAATACAACATTTTGATTATTTCATAGCCTGTGACAACAGTATTTTAATACTTTGCCATAGCAAAATAAGAGGAACCTACATTTTCAAACTTACAGGGCACACATCAGCAGACATTGCCATGTAAAAAAACAGCGTAAAAATGGCATAATTTTTTGAGTAATTTTTGCTGGAATTTACTAACAAAGGTCTAAAACAGTGCAAAATAACAGTGGCAAATATGGTGTTTGCATGTAATTAAATAAAAAACACCTTGATAAATTCTCCATTTATGTTACACAGATTTTTACTCCGTTTTTTGGCAAATTTTGCTTTACACAGCATAATAAAAAGGTTCCTTAGTTGTGTGCATTCACAAAGTCAGGTATGGTCTGTATAAAAGGAGTATTGATAACTGGGGTAAAAAAAAAGTAGGGGCAGAAATGGAATCACACTTACCTCTTTCCACCAGCAATGTAGTCAGGCCTAATACAAAGAGGAAATTCATTTTAGCCAGTTGTATCCTCTATTAGCATCAGTTTGTGAGAGAATCAGGTATATTGGCCTTGCTTTATAAAACCATCAAGGTAATGGGAGGGACAATATGGGGAGTTGGTTAACCATGAATGAACTTACGTTGAGAGAACTTCAAAATAGGAGTGTTGTGTTTGCGGGTCTGTTAGAATCTCAATACAAACATTACACTTTAGTAGGTGGATTAAAGTTGAGAAAGAAGGGATGGAATACCATCACAGTGCAAACATACGTGGATTAGAAGAGGATGATACAACGTCAGCGAGAGAAGAGGGATTTTGTCATATTGTGAATAAAAGTAAAACGGGTGAGCATAATGGTTTGACAAGGAACACAAATCACTATGTAGTACAAAGTAACTCATCTTTTCATTAAAGTGAACTAAGTGGTGAAAAACATGAATGAGAGCAAGGTGTGGCTAATAGAATAGATATCTAGGTGAACATTTAACAGGGAATACAGAAATAGCACAGTTTTAAATTAATGCCAAGCAGTGGTGCAACTAGATATTACTGGGACCCATAGCAGGCCCCCAAAATGTCTAGAGGGTGACCTGTTTTAGCAGTATTTATTGAAATTGTGTATGAATTAAGGTCTAATGGGGCCCCTACACCTCGTGGGCCCCCACTGCAGGGTCTGCTTCCTCTATAGTTATGCCCCTGATGCCAAGGATACGTAATCCATTTGTTAAGCCATTAATAGTGACAATAATAGTGAATTATTAACATACTATGTGCATCAATTTATATCTTTGTTGTATTCTCTAAATAATTGCTGGTTGGTGTCTTGCCTGGCATCCAATGAACAGTGTTATATAGCAACCAATACCAAAGCATTTGTTGCTACTTATAACTTTAACTATTTACATACTATGTGCATCAATTTATATCTTTGTTGTATTCTCTAAATAATTGCTGGTTGGTGTCTTGCCTGGCATCCAATGAACAGTGCTATATAGCAACCAATACCAAAGCATTTGTTGCTACTTATAACTTTAACTATTTACATACTATGTGCATCAATGCATATCCATGTTGTATACTATAAATAAATGATGGTTGATGTCTTGTCTGGCTTCCAATGAATAGTGCACTATACCAACTAGGCTGGCATAAATCCATATTGGAGGCACAACAATCTTACAAGGGTTTTCAGGGTTTAATGCTTTTTAATGGCCTTATGAAATGGTGCTCAAAAGCAGAAAACGTCTGGCAATCTGGAGAATACCATGTCCCAAGCATTCTGGAAAATAGATACCATATTGTTATGACAAGTCGAAGGGTTACCTAAAGTGTACTCCTACTAAAACAACTCTTATCAACAGCAATATGGCATATATATTAGTATATGGGTGAAATTGGTGAAAGATGTAAGAAACTGGAAGATTTAGAAAACAGAGAATTTGAATTTTGAAGCTGAATTTTCCATAGTCACTTGCTCTGAAATGTTTTTAGGAACCAACTTTAATTGAATGGTGTATTGGTTTTGCCTCTGTTTATAGAGAAACATGTAGGTAATAACAGGACCCTTCATTTTTTTTCATATTCATACTGAATTCGTTATGTATTTGTGGCAAAAGATAACATTGGCATGGAGGCTAGGCCCCTGGATGGCAGTTCTAATACAGTTGCTCCACTTGCACCTTGGGAATTTGTTGTACTTCCTAGATATGTTTGCAAGCAGACAAAGATGTAAGTTTTAACATAAAACTGTGTTAGAGAATGTTTTTTTCTTTTAACTCGACATATGGGGAATTAAAGAAACAGTGGTGTTAGTACTTGAGTACAAGCGAGTATTTAAATGATGGCTTATAAGGCGGGGTAGAGTCTTCTAATTTTTCCAACAATTACCAATATAATAGTGCTAAAGACTCAGGTGCAATATTTTGTCTCTGTACAGATGTGTAATTTTAATGTAAAATGTTTGCAACATATGAATTAAAGATTTTTTGTAGCAACTATTTTATGCATGCTTATCTAACAATTTTCAGGGTTCTAAACCCTCTGAAGGTCACTTATTTCTTTGCCACTCCTACGTCAGATTGCAGGTAATTACAGAGAGTCTTTTGCAGTTACAAAAAGAATTATGTTGTTGGCCTGTTAAAGGAGGTGCTGCTTTTGCGTACAGTGGTTACGGCAGTGACGTGATCACACATGAGATATAGCATCAAGATTTTTTTGTTATAAAGGATGTACAGGTAGCTGTGGTAGAAAAGAATGACGACATTTGGACAATTTTTAAAATGCTATTTTTTGTTTGAACTAAGCAAACAAAGCACTTTTCAGGGTGGGGAAAAGCATTGATTTTGTAAGTCAAATAAAAAAATATACGTAGTCAGGACAAGCTGGTTACAATATGATCTGATGTGCTGTGCTGTAGGAGACAAAAAGCACTTAATTCAAAATGTAAAAATGTAAATGCCCTTTTTTACATTTACATAACTCCTGCTGTATAAAACTAGATCTAAATGAAAAACAAGGCTCCCACACAATTACACATTTATAACACACCTTATGTTAAAAATCTGTTTATTTCCATTTAAACAATATACATTATGTTATATAAAATATATCCTATTACTTTTGATGAATACACAACTTGAAATCCCAACGTATTTCACAAATGGTTTTCTAACAGTGGTTTTCTAATATGCCTTAAGTACAAGTAGAAAGAAATTGGCAGTTAATAGAACTCTAAAAAGTAACCACCAATAATAAAGGCATTAGTAATAGTTATGTGTGCAGCTCATACATATTAAAATATTAAAATTACATCATTAGCCAGTAGCTGAGTCTCTTTGTCATTTTGGTGCAACAAAAAATAAAATAAATTAAATAATTTCAAATGCTGAACAGTGCTAAAAAAACTCTGCAAAAAAAAAAAAAAAACGCTGCACAATATCCAAAATGTGTCAGGTGCAGTTGGCTATTTGGACAGTGATCACTGATCTTGCACCAAAATCTTGATCCCCTACGCATTTCGTGCATTCTGAAGCCCCTGCGCTTTCTCAAAAGATATAAAAAACATTTTTAAATCATATTTTTTACATGTCTTTATGTAAGTGAGCGCATGCGAGAAACGCTTAGAGGATACAGGTGAAGAGAACAGGAAATGGATTTAAAACAAAAAAAGAAGAGAATTAGTTCAGAATAGCCTCTTGATTTATAAGTTTGTTTGACACCTTATATGTATAAAATGATTTGGATGCAGGAGGGGTAGGCCTCTTTGCCCCCTCTTAAAGGGGATGTAATGGCAAAACAATTAAATCCCATTTTTAATTTCTCTAATGAAAAACCTTCCTTCCCTGACCTCTAGCAGCTTTGTTTGTTTCCCTGTAAAGCAGCTGGTGACCTTGTAGAGATTCGTATCCACAGGCCCAGTGCAATCTGCATATTCTGATTATTGATCAGTCTTGCTGTATCAGCTACTATGTCAGAAATTATTTGACTTTGCTGTCCTAACTCTTACAAGGTTAAGACTGCGGATGGCCATGTTATTCAAAGACATGTTGATCAGCTGTGGAGCAGACTAGGGGACAATGCTTGTCGTAATACAGAGGGTAACCATGGCCAGTCTGGATTGCAAGGTGACTTAACTCCTCTAGCTTTCCCAGAGGAAGAAATTCCTGCAGCTGAACAGACAGTAGATGTACCTGAGGGGGTACCTGCAGATACTAAGACCAATCCACAAGGAGAGGTCATCAGTGTCCCACTTAAGCAGCCCACAAGGGTCATACAAAGGCCCTGCCACCTAGAGGATTATGTTATCTAGGAGGGGAGGGGTGTTATGAAGTGAATGTTAATGTAAGAACAGTCATCAACAGTTAATACATAACCAGGCTCTGATCAAATATTGGCAAAAGAGATAAACATTTTAAGCCTGTAAATGTGCCAATAAGCTTTGGTGTCAGCAGCCAACATCAGCACGGGCATTTACCTGCTCATGACCCAGACTGAAAAACAGAAGAAAAATATAATTAAAACAACGAATAAAGTTAACATTATATACACCTCCCATTTAGGGAATATTAATTAACCTGTATTTAACTGGTCCTTGTAATAAAAGGTTTATATTGTTTAAAATGGTAATTTAAGGGCTGAAGTGTAGACTCCTTACTTGGTTGGCGATGCGCTCTCTCTCCCATGTGAGGGTGTCCATGGAATTGTGTGTAAGCACGTATCAGTGCGCATCAAGGAATATCTGTGTCAGTGCTGGTGAAGGGCTGCATTCTCACTTGCACCTTTCCTGATGCAGTCCTGACACAAGACACCAGCGTTTTGGCTCCCCTTTTCTTCCTATTTAAGGGTGTTCTGACATTGCTGCAGTGCTTTCTTTGTTGAGGCATCTCAACTTCCTTTCGTGTAATTCTGATTGGATTCTTTGTTGTGACCCAGCCTGTTTAAATAACCCCCTAAATGTCACATTGGATTTTTAAATAGGATACAATTAATTATTCGACAGAATATGAATTTACATATTGTGAGGCAATTTGGACTCCCCAAATTTAAATGTGCACTTATTTATTCAAACATCAAAAATTTGATTGACTAAAAACATGAATCCCTCAGACACAGCAAAATTACATTTCCTTTTAAGTCCATTAATTTAAAAAATACATTTTAAACCTCAAATTTTTAAAAATCATGTACATTTTGCCATTGACTTCTACATCAATTTGACTGAATGAGGATGCTGAATTTTTACATTTAATAATAAATCTCAATTATTTGAGTTTTAGAGCTAAAGACCCCGAAAACTGAAAAAAAAAATCATGTTGATAAACCTGTCCCTTAGCTTTAGGATTTATTTGGAATTATTTAGATTTATTTGTTTTCTAATATAGCACAGATTTTTTAAATGTTGCACTTATTGATGATTATAATTTAATTCACATGATTGCTTATTTTCAGCCTTGAAGCATTTGGTGAACATTTTCGGGCTTAAAGGAGTAGTTCGCATTTAGTATGTTACATACTTTATTTTTATTGTATTTTTAGCAACTTTTCAATTGGTTCTGCATTTTTAAAATTTTTTTTTTACTTATTTGCCTTTCTCTTTTCCTTTTTCTATCTCGCAATTAGGGGTCACTGACTCCAGCAGCCAAGAAATAATTGCACTGTGAGGCTACAATTACTGCACATTGTAATTGTTACTTTTATTACTTATCCTTCTATTTAGTCCCTATTCTATTTAGCTTCCAGTCTCTCATTTGCTTGGGTATAGTGGACCTTAGCAACCAGATAATTGCTAACATTTCAAATTAGAAAGTTAATTCAAAGGCCACAAAAAACAACTCTAAAAAAAATGAATACCAATTGTTAAAAAACTAAATTGCTTATATAACCGCATAAAAATCAAGCTGAGAATGTATGTCAAAATGCTCTTTATTCTTGCCCTGTTGCACAACTAGGGATGTAGCGAACTGCCGTTTATGTGTTCGCGAACGCCGTTCGCGAACACCGGCAAAAAATGCGAACAGTTCGCGAACAGTTCGCGAACTTCGAACATCCGAAAATCGTTCGATTCGAACGATCGAAGGATTTTAATCGTTCGATCGAAGGATTTTCGTTCGAATCGAACGATCGAAGCCATTCGATCGAATGATTTCATTCAATCCAATGGCTTAGATCGTTCGATTCGAACGAAAATCCTTCGATTTTAGCGGTCGAAGGAATCGAATGGTCGAACGATTTTTGTTCGAATCGAACGCGAACGCCTATTGGCGAACGTCGTGCGACGTTCGCGAACATTAGGCGGACGCGAACGGTCGAAGTTCGCGCGAACAAGTTCGCAGGCGAACAGTTCGCTACATCCCTATGCACAACTGTGAGAAATACATTCTATTGTATGTTTTTTTTTTCTGTGAAGCTTTAATAAATACAAAGTTTAAAAAAAAAAACGAAATTGCTAAAAAATTATTTCAATTACCCTTTCAAATAAGTACCTGTGATGCAAGCTTCAGGTGTTTCCTTTATTTGTTTATACAGTAAATAAATTGCAGAGGAGGCAGTTCAGCCATGTGAGCCCACCCATTTTTCTAAAATTTTAGCACAAATTCTTGTCTTTGTGTAAATTATCCAGGGAGGTAAGTTGCATATACATTATTAGGGGCATCACTTGGGCAGGACGTGAGATTTAATTGAGGTATAAAAAGTGCAAACAGACACAGAGGCTCATTTATAAAGACTGGGCAAATTTGCACCTGGGCAGTTACCCATGGCAACCAATCAGATGATTGCTTTCACAGTTCAACCTGCAGCTGGTTGAAAAAAGCTAATCACTGATTGGTTGCTATGGGTTACTGCCCAGGTGCAAATTTGCCCAGTGTTTATAAATGAGCTCCAGAGTGTGCAAAAGGGAACTTTAACTCTAAAACTTGATCCTTGTGCCACAGTCCCTAGTAATATGTACAATGGATGTATTGACACTAGACACTACATAGACAAAGTGGAAATGTTTTCTGACATTCTAATATTTGCTAATATGCAGACATTGTTGTGCTTAGTGTTGCAGCTGCAAATAGTAAACGGGACCAACAAAATGAATTTGAATTTGAGCTCATGTCATCAGCTTAAGAATATAAAATATGTTTTAAATCAGTTTTAAAATAACTGACTGCAACCATTTAATCAATATCTAAAGTGATTACACCATTAAGACTGCTGCGTCTAGAAAATATGACAGAAACATTTTCTTTAGAAAATAATAATAAAGACTATTCACTATTCAGTGTAATACAAAGGCTTACAGTAAATTCCTTTTCTTTAAAGCCCACGCAAACAAACATTTTATGTCCTCATGCGTCATTTGGAAGAAAATAGAAAAAAATAGCCAATTTAAAGTTAATCTTAACCTGCAGTAGCAAGTTTCTATTTAATAACGTCAATGAATACATTTCCATTTGTTTCAATAATACAATAAGTATAGTAAGGCTTTCCTCATTATACTGTTCTTGCACATTATGAACAGTAAAAGCTGCACGTAGACTGTTTTAGAAGTGGGGAGTAGTTTGTTCAGTCTGTATTTCTGTTTAAAAATATGATGCTTTAAGGGTAATTTATGATTCCTAGTGCAAGTGTGGCTGCTTTAAAATGGACACAATGGGCACATGCATTTACTTGCGTTGAAACACTCCACTGAGTGCCACTAAGTGCATTCTGCCTCTTGTGATGAATCAAGTACAAATGCAATTGGCTAGAGAACCCTGGAGCTACAACCCCCTGCATATGGTGGTAATTCTAGGGATCCCATGTGGGTTAACTAACTCGGAGCTTCACAATTGCACCCAGCAAATTGGATGTTTTTAATGCATGTGCTAGAAGTCACACATCTGCATTCTGAAGATGCTAACCCAAAATTGCACCAGATTCACTGAAACTTTCATTTTGAGTTCCAATTTAATCTCAGCACACGGCCACAATGAAGCTGAAAAAACACTGTTTTGCGGGGGGCAAAAACGTGATGAATTTTGTCTTAAAACTGAACTTTGCACTATGTACCTGGCATGCATTTATGGCCACAATTTAGCATAGGGTGAAAGTATAATTCACAGCTCTCTGTGGTGGACTGTATTGTTGCCCTTTGATAAGTATATCCCTGTGGCTACATATTCCGCTACCTAGAGTGACTTGCAGATGACCCTGAAAGTATATAATAACAATTAGCAGGCTATTTTGAACTTCTCTCACATCACCCCCTTCCCATGGCATTTAAACAAATGGAAATAAACAAAATATTTTCACTGCAATATAAAATAATTGTCATTAGGAGTGATTTATCAGCCCTTCCAGGTCAAGCCTGGTAGAGAACTTATAAAACCTCACTACCCTTATTAAATGAGGCTAGCATGCTACATAATTCTCGTTAAAGTCATTTCTCAACACAGTGATTGAGCTCCTATGAAGATAATCAAAATTCACTGGAGAGCAAAAAGGTGCAAATTTTGTGTAGTTTATGTAGAGATGCATTGCACAAGATGTTTCGGACCCCATAGGTCCTTCTGGTCCGAAGCATGCAGTATAACACATCTCTAAGTAAAGTCAAAAAAAGTTGCACTGCTTGCTCTCCAGTGGAATTTGTTTATCTTCATGGTATATGGTAAATGGATTTGGCGAACACAAACCGCTGTTGAATTGAGCATCTAAAAAACTTTACAATTCAGTGGCATCAAACAGCATTTGTTTGAGTTCTTATCCTATAGAACAGAATGTTCTCTGTAAGAAGCATGAACACAGAACAGAATTTGGTTAATAAAGAAGAAACATGATTAATCTCTGACTCAGGGAATTCCAAACGTCAGTAAATGGTTGGCATTATGCTGCAAGGTGAACACGTGCTTTCAGTTTGGCCTGCAGCAAGGAATAAATTTGCAAAAACTGAGATTTGCCTTTTAAGGTTTTTTTTCTTGAAACAGCAGGGTGTGACCATATGGATGAGAGTTTGCTGCATGCCTGAGGTGCACATGTAACTTCCTTCAAGTACATTCTAGGTCAGTGATCCCCAACCAGTAGCTCGTGAGCAACATGTTGCTCTCCAACCCCTTGGATGGTGGCCTCAAAGCAGGAGCTTATTTTTGAATTCCAGGCTGGGGGGCAAGTTTCAGTTGTATAAACCCAGGTGCACTGCCACACAGAGCCTCAATGTAGGTTGACAATTCACATAGAGGCTAAAAATGGCCAATCACAGCCCTTATTTGGCACCCCAAGAACATTTTTCATGCTTGTGTTGCTCTCCAACTCCTTTTACTTCTGAATGTTGCTCATGGGTTCAAAAGGTTGGGGATCCCTGTTCTAGGTTAAAGTTGTTGTAAACGATAAGGATATTATTAAGCCACCAAGGAGTTCCATGGCCAAATAAGGGCACAATGCCAAAGACTGAGTATTTTTATACAGGTCATGGAACTCTATAAGAAACCCACAATCCAGAAAACTCAGATTTATGGAAATGTCCCATACACTTCAATTTAAGCAAATCATTTTTTAAAAGTGATTTCTTTTGTTTTTGTAGTAATAAAACAGTACCTTGTACTTGATCCTAGCTAAGCTGCATGACTTCATCCATATTGGTGGCAAAACAATCCTATTGACTTTATTTAAGACTTACATTTTTTGGTAGATTTAAGGTGTGATGATCCAAATTACTCAAAGATCTATTATCTGGAAAACCCGATGTCCTGGACTATATACCCCATGCCTGTATTCTCATTTTCTCTCTCATTCTTATTTTACAAGAGGGAGTATATTATTTTTTGTAATATTCAAGTTTCTGTGAGTCATATGACACAAATTACACCACGGAGCACATTTTTTGAACAAGCACTGTTTATAAGGGTATAATTTAAAGTATAATCATGGCTCTTATGTATTATATATTCATGTGCATGTGTAATTAAAGCAGGCGGCTGCACTTAGCAAAGCCCCAGTCTGCATACATATCAGCCATTTGTGTGCATTCCCAGAACACGCATAAAGCAAGTAATTACAGTATGTATTTACGTATTTATCAAGGGTCGAAGTGAAATCGAGGGAATTTTCTAATTAAAAAATTCGAAATTCGAAGTCATTTTTGGATACTTCGACCATCGAATAGGCTACTACGAATTCGATTCGAAGTAAAATTGTTTGACTATTCGACCATTCGATAATCGAAGTACTGTCTCTTTAAAAAAACTTTGACTTCAATACTTCACCAACTTAAACCTGCCGAAGTGCTATGTTAGCCTATGGGGACCTTCCAGAGCATATTTATACGTTTTTTTGTATTCGAAGGAAAATAGTACGATAAAATAGTTTGAAGCGTACGATTCGAAGTACGATTGTCGTACGATAGTACGACGATCGGAAAACGATCGTACGATGCAAAAAATCATACGAATTCAACTTCGAATTTCGTAGTATTCAATTCGATGGTCGAATTTCAAAGTATTTTCCACTTCAAAATTTAACCCTTGATAAATCTGCACCTAAAAGTAGGTTTAAAATTAGTTTAGCGCTTACCTTTACAAAATATAATGATCCCACTGTTTTCATGTTTATTTAGCACATAATATTGACCCAAAGGTAACATATAAAATGATAACACTTACTATTCTGATTTACGCCAGTATAAACGGTCTGTTACATGTGATATTTAACCTGTTTTTAGGACATGCGAGGCTACATAAAAAACTTGTAAATCATTTTTATTTTTATATATAAATGTATACATTTGTGCCCTCCCCTCTCAAGGAGAAGTCTCATAGATAAACCACTTTATTTCGAACAACTCAAAAGTTTTCAAGGATCAAATTTAAAAATCAAAACTAAATAACTACTGATACCCCAATATGCATACATTGTATTAAAGATATGAGCTGAAATCTTCTCTCTGATTATTAGACATTATTGATGAAATTACTGGAAAAGTAAACATTAATATAAAATTGTATACATATATATAACTGTATACATTTGGGGGGTTATTTATTAAAATCAGATTTTTTCTGATTGTACTTTTTATATGTTATATGTAACAACAAACACCATTGGTGTATCAATTTTAAACAAGGGGGTGAAGGGAGGGAAGGGAAAGAAAAGAGAAGGGAAAAAAAGGGGGTGATTCGTCAAAGTAACAATGACAGAAAAACACAAGTTTCTTTTAAAGAGGAAAAACTATTTTTTAGTGGGAAAAAAAAATCCTCAATTTTTTTGTGATTTATTAAACCCCAATGGTGTTTAAAGTCTGAATAAAAAAGTCAGACCTGCCGAGTTCTTGTAGAAGTCAATGGCAGATATCCCGAAGATATACTGATATGAGCTGGGTATTCAGGCGTCGAATCTAAAAAAGTTGTCACGGTATATGGATTTTTTCACGATTTCATTGATTTTTTTTCCAGCACAAGAAATGTTCATGAAAATGTATTGATAAATAGAGGGAACAAATCCGTGCAGATTTGGTCAGAGTAATTTTCAGAAAACCAGAAGCTTAATCCTTCCTGCTTCCTATGTTCAGGATATAGCCAGCAAGACAAAATTGGAAGAGCTCTGGGCTCTGTTCTATGTAAGCCTCAGAAATTGCTAGGTAGGCCATAGTTAAAATTACCTTGGAGGCAAAAGCACAATAGATCTCTACCACATCTAGGTTAGAATTCTTACTGACAATGAAGCGAGAAGCATGCAGTTTGTGCTGTGTCAATTAATATGTGTGTATTTATTTAACTTTATTTTGCAGCCCTGGTTCAAGGGGATGATAGTATTGATATTGCCATCCTGCTTAATGACCATATAAATTATTATATTTTTTCATTACATTTCTTAGTCTCAAGGCAATTATATATATGAGAAGGAAACAGTGGATGGGTAAGATCATAGCTATTACAGATTCCATTATCATATTTCAATCAAAACTACAAGACACCAAACCAAATACCGTATATACTTGAGTATAAGCCAACCCGAGTATAAGCCGAGGTACCTAACTTTACCTAAGAAAACTGGGAAAATGTATTGACTCGAGTATAAGCCTAGACACAACTACAGCCCTGTCTCCCAGCAGCGCACATTCCCCCCCAGCGATCAACCGGACTTATTTGCATAGTTGATGGTGACAGAGAATTGCCAAATGGATTACTGTGTGCATTGTCCCACAACCATGTGCAGAGGGTGCTGTGTGATATTGCCATCACTGTTAATCTTTCATATAACCAACAGAGGGTGATGTGTGATATTGCAGTCACTGTTAATCTTTGATATAACCAACAGAGGGCGCTGTGTGATATTGCAGTCACTGTTATTCTTTGATATAACCAACAGAGGGAGCTGTGTGATATTGCAGTCACTGCTATTCTTTGATATAACCAACAGAGGGAGCTGTGTGATATTGCAGTCACTGTTATTCTTTGATATAACCAACAGAGGGTGCATTGTTATTCTTTCATATAACCAACAAAGGGCACTGTGTGATATTGCAGTCACTGTTATTCTTTGATATAACCAACAGAGGGAGCTGTGTGATATTGCAGTCACTGCTATTCTTTGATATAACCAACAGAGGGAGCTGTGTGATATTGCAGTCACTGTTATTCTTTTATATAACCAACAGAGGGTGCACTGTTATTCTTTGATATAACCAACAAAGGGCGCTGTGTGATATTGCAGTCACTGTTAATCTTTCATATAACCAACAGAGGGCGCTGTGTGATATTGCAGTCAATGTTAATCTTTCATATAACCAACAGAGGGTATTGTGTGATATTGCAGTCTCTCCCCAAACGTCCTCTGTTGGTATAGGAATGATTAGCAATAACTGCAATCTCAGGTAGCGCCCGTTTACTCGAGTATAAGCCGAGGTAGACTTTTTCAGCATATTTTGGATGCTGAAAAACTCGGCTTATACTCGAGTATATATGGTAATCAAGATAAGCCAACACCTAAAAAGGAAACTACAATGTTGGGTACAATTGGAAAATCTTCAGAAGAAGGGCATCCTCAGGACTAAAGTCAATGGGCTTTTTTTTCTTCTGACGACTTTTTTGGAAATTTTTTGTTGTGGCTAATTTTTTTTGCTGCAAATTTTTGGCAGTTTCACAAAAAAATTGCAGATGGTTAAATAATGAATTTTGCCAAATCCATGACTGGCAAAAAAATTTGCTCATCACTGCTTAATGGAGATGCCACCCGAATATTCAGGGGCAAATTCATCAAGGGTAGAATATCGAGGGTTAATTAACCCTTGATATTTGACTGGGGAATGAAAATCCTTTGACTTCAAATATCGAAGTCGAAGGATTTTGCACAAAAGCTTTGATCGAACGATCGAAGGAATAATCGTTCGATTCGAAGAATTTTAATCCAACGATCGAAGGATTATCCTTCGGCCAAAAAAACATAGCCAAGCCTATGGGGACCTTCCCCATAGGCTAGCATTGGGTTCGGTAGCTTTTAGGTGGCGAACTAGGGGGTCACATTGTACATAATACAACACATTAAGGGGCAGATTTATCAAGGGTCGAATTTCGAAGTGTAAAATACTTTGAAATTCGACCATCAAATTAAAATACCTTGAATTTGGAATCGAACGAATCGAACGATTATAACGTTCGATCGAACGATTTTACTTCGATGTGTAAAGACTTAGGGGTCCGTTTAGTAAAGTGCGTTAAAAATATTCGCACAATATATAGACAGAATTTTCGCCAAATATGTTATCGCCAGTTTACTAAAAAATATAAATTTGCAAATTTTCTTGCGCAACAATAATATTTCGCCAGTTATCACATTCGCTGAAAATAACGCTACGTACACATTAACGCATGGTTTACTAAACAGCGAAATGTGCTAAAGACAAAATTAACGCCAGAATATTCGCAAACATTTACCGCCAACTATGTAGTGGCGTAAAAGTATTTTTTTCGCCAGAAAATTCTCAAGGGGCAGGAAATATCCCATAATACTGTTTTTTTTAACCCATCATTCTTTGCTGACAGGAGAGAGATCTGTAACTATTGCTGACAGGATGTTTTGGCTTCTGCTTCTATCTGTTGCAACAGCAGCAGTTTCAGCTCAGAGGCATATTATTGGCAGTGGCATCACAGTCCAAGGATTCGTCAGCCTCTACGCTTTTTTGGTTTCATTGTGATTGGCTACATTAAACTGTGCATTTCTATGAAGCAAAGAGATTGACTGGTATCATTTCTTGTTCCCATGATTCTATTGGCAGAAGGGTTTATATGATGCAGACATGTTTGATTGGCGTTAATCTGGTGATGTTGTTGGATGGTATAATCATCAGTCAATAAAGTTTATGAGTTGTGAAGATGCATTTCTGGCCATAAATGTCACAGTAAAAATTGCCATAATAACCGCCATAAAACAAGACTATTTTATAGAATATTCGCAAAAACTTTGCAAATCGCTAAAAAAAAAATTTGCAAATCGCTAAAATTACCGCTAACGTAAGCTGGTTCCTTAACGTAGTTACCACAAGTGATCGCAATGACTTCTGAGCGCATCGCTGTTTAGTAAACCTAGTCGCTGCGAATATTCTGGCGTAAAAATATTTTCAGCGATAACATGTGGAAACTTAACTTAAAGTCAGATTTACCGCACTTTAGTAAACGGACCCCTTAGAATGGTTGTAGAAGGGCCCAATAGGCTAGCATAGCACTTCAGCAGGTTTAATTTGGCAAAGTATTGAAGTCAAAGTTTTTTTTAAAGAGACAGTACTTTGATTATCAAATGGTCGATTATTCAAACTATTTTTACTTCGAATCAAATTCAAAGTAAATTCGAAGTCGTAGTATCATAGTCGATGGTCGAAGTATCCAAAAATTTACTTCCAATTTCGAATTTTTTTACTTCGAAAATTCCCTTGAATTCACTTCGACCCTTGATAAATCTGCCCCTAGGTGTCCAGCTTTAATGTAGAATCCTGATTTAATCGTAGGCAAAAAACAATTTAAAATGATATTCTCCAATGTTGTACTGTTATTCTTTAAGAAAATTATATATGAAAATATATAAAAAGAAAAAAAAAAGATGACTCAATAGCAGATAAAACAAACAACAGCAAGTACGTTGTACAGCAACAATAGAATTCTCTTTTGAGCTTCTGTATAATAGATTTTAATTCATTATTATAATCACAGAGTGTCTCTTAGAACCAGGGTAGCTATTTGTGTATACATTTATTAGGAGTTGCCATAAAGACATTTAACCTCCAAAAATCCATAGCCTACAAACTATTTTTTATTTCAGTGGGTAACGAACCTGTTACTGCATGTGACCTGCCTAGTAACTAATATGTGGACCTATGACAGCGTTGATAACCCAGATCCAAAGTGATCATGTTGCATCTTGGCCACCCCTGTGTGTAGTTTTGTACTAGTCTTTCTCTCTTGTTACTGAGCCCCACAGCAACATTAATTTAGGCCCCCCAAAACATTGAGGGGCCCATTTACTTAGCTCGAGTGAAGGAATAGAATACAAAAAACCTTCGAATTTCGAATGATTTTTTTTGGCAACTTCGACCATCGAATTGGCTACTTCGACCTTCAACTACGACTTCGAATCGAACAATTCGAACTAAAAATCGTTTGAATATTTGACCATTCGATAGTAGAAGTACTGTCTCTTTAAAAAAAACTTCAAGCCCCTAGTTCGCCACATAAAACCTACCGAGGTGCCATGTTAGCCTATGGGAAGGTCCCCATAGGCTTTGTAAAATTTTAAGGTCGAAGAAAAATTGTTTGATCGATTCGAAGGATTTAATCGTTCGATCAAACAATTTTTCCTTCGATCGAACTATTTGCGGTAAATCCTTCGACTTCGATATTCGAAGTCAAAGGATTTACATTCGGCAGTCGAATATCGAGAGTTAATTAACCCTCGATATTCGACCTTATGTAAATCTGCCCCTAAGTTTTCCCATCCTACCAAGATATAGTAAAATTGATTATTATTTAGGGCCTTCCTGGGCCCTCTGCAATCGCAGGATCTTTAAAATGTTGGCCTGAATATTTCTGCAGAAAGTTGTTTACCTACATCTGACTCTAAACTTGAGGGAAAATAGTTGCTTTATTATTTGCGTGATGGTAGAAAGGAGCATGAATGGGTGTAAACAGGTTTTTTCAATTCAGAAATGTACACGTAAAGCTCTCCTTCCCTACAGAATGTAGGTGCAGCACAATTTTTGACAAGAAAGAAATATGTATAAAGAATTAGTTCAGCATCAGTCCTTTACACGTCAGCCATAGAATTTATGACTCATGAAGTATGAAAGTAGTGATTTTTCAAAAAATGCATTCTTTTGACTTTAAATACAACACCTTGTTCCACTATCTGTATGGTTATAATTTTCTTTAATTAAAAGAAGACCAGGGGAAGCAGATTTGTGGCAGACCACTGTGCTGTTACTGTATTTTAATTTTACAAGTCGGCTTCTAATAATGTTCAACTATCAGTCCCAAATAACGGGAAAAATCGGACATTTAGGGGATTATTTACTAAACTCTGGTCTAGCTTTTTGGGGCAATACTCAAATTATACGGGTTTTTTTTTAAACTTTTTTTTAAGATTTATTAAAGCCCAGTGCAGCAAAAATCCAAAATCCAAAAATCCGCCATCTCAGACCAGTTGAGGTTGTGTATAAGTCAGTGGCAGAGGTCCCTATACTATTTTGAAGTTTCTGTGGTCTTTGCTGACCTTTTCAGGTTTTTTGGGCAAAAATCTGAAAAATTTAGGCTTTTTGGGGAAAAAGCACGAAAAAAGTCTAACGATTTGGGAAAATACTCTGAAAAAAACGTACGATACAGGTTTTCGCTCAATTTTATCCCAAAACGATTAAATCAAGCTTTTTTTTTAATAACAAATATGGTCAAATCGTGGGTTCTAGTTTGGTTGGGCTTTTTTTATTTAAAAAAAATCAGAACAATTCGCATTTTGATAAATAACCCCTTATAGGATTCCAATTACTGAGATGTCAGAGGATGTAGGGACATAAAGGTAAGGGGATCTGCTACAAAGCATGGTACTTTTTATCCCAGTGGCAAAGAGATTTAAAATATATCACTTTTCTGACAGATTATAAATGGAATATACATTCTTACAATACATTCTCACAATTCAGATTTTAAGAAAAACAATACATGGTGTGTATAACTTGTGTTCCTTATTTGAAACAAGGGTACTCTCATGTCAGATGTCTACAAGCAAAGTTCAAGATAGATTGAAGGGGAAAGGTGGAGTGGTAAAAGACAATTTTGTTGAGTTTGAGATGGCACTGAGCCATTGATTCATCCCAATGGTTTGAAATCAGCTTTCATGTCTTAACTCAACTGGGACTCATATCAAGCCTTCTGTACTATAAATCCCAGTATCAATTTCTATTGTATAGAATCAGAGAGATGCCTAAGAGCATTTAGCCTTCTCTCCTACAAGACACAGGGTGACAAGCTGGGAGAGGCTAATGTAACACTTCAAACAGGAATTTACAACAAAAAATGTTGACATGGTTGACGCTTGGAACTTTCACTCCGAAATAATGTAGTTGCAAGATCTAAAACATATACATTTTATTCTTAAAGCTTTATACCAACTGATTTAAACGATCCCTATTCCATTAAAATAAGCAGCCGTAATAACATGTAAATGTGTTCCACAGTCAAAAATTTATAGAATTCTAACAGACCAAAAAAATTGGAAACATTTTGAAGTTGAGTGTTGAGACCCATTTGTACTATTAGTATGGTACTAGCAGAGTCCTCTGTCTGCTCAGTCAGAGCTGTCAAACCCTCTAGAATAATAAAGACTAAGAAAAAAGGTAGAAGGGATCCTTGTAAAAATGTGTATTGGAACACAGAGTAGATAAATAGTTTATCCTCCACCAACTTATATGGGTGAGAGATCAACTTGTTGCTACTGCATCAGTCTGAGTGATAGACCCGTCTAGAAATTGTAATTACTCAGCAGCTTATTAGAGAAAGCCCTCACTAGAATAACAGATAGGTTGTATTAGGAGGCACTGAAAGAATACAGTTTGCCAGTTTTACTGTTAGATTGAGGTGAAGGTGAATTGCCTCTCCCCCCTCCATTGACAAGGGATAATTACAGGTCTCTATGGGCCACACTGTGGACCTGTTGAGATGAGGGCATGGGATAAGTTATAAATTCTAGCAGAATCTGTGCACTCAGTATTTAGCTACATGGGAGAATACCTCCATTTTAGAAGACCCCCATTATAAAAAGGTGTATACAATATGCTTTATGCCTTTATAGAGTTATTGGGATATTCTCTGGGACATTTTGAGGAATGAAAAAAAAAAGTATTTTCAAATTGACATATGTTGTGACAAGGTTGATATAATGGAATGTATGCCTCTGCTGCCAAGAAGGCTGCTTTACTCCTCCTTCAGAGCCTACTGAATAGCTCAGTGATGTATTTCCTGTGGATCTTATCTAGGTCAGAATAATACCCTAGAGCAGTGATTCCCGACCAGTAGCTCACATGCAACATGTTGTTCACCGAGCCCTTGGATGTTGCTCCTAGTGACCTCAATACAGGTGCTTATTTTTTAAATCCTGGTTTGGAGACAACTTTTGGTTGCATAGAAAACAGTTGTACTGATAGAGCCTCCTGTTGGCTGCCTATCCACATAGGGGGCTACCAAATAGCCAAGCAGAGCCCTTATGTGGCACTCAAATAACTTGCTGCATGCCTGTGTTGCTCTCCAAGTTTTTTTTTTTTTTCATTTGAATGTGGCTCGAGTAAAAAAAGGGACCTTTAAACATTTGCTGCAAATACAGTTCTCTTTCATGTATTAACCACTTGTTAAAAACTTCGAACCATCAGCAGGGAAATCTAAAGCCTTCATAACATATTAAAACATTTTTGTAATGGCTCATAAAACACTGCCTCTGTAACCTTTGATATAACCTGATCCCCCTCTCTTCTCCATGTCCATTTATATTTGATAATCATAATCTGGAAAAAAAGATGAATGTTTTCTGCAGTATTTGTGTTTTTGAAGCAGATATTCATTATTATAGACAAGGAATTTGGCAACTTGTACCAACTGAAAACACACAGGTGAATGCTTTGTTCTCACAATGTATGCTTTTATAATCTGACTATTCAAGGTTTTGGTTCAAAGAGGATTTGAGGGGCACACACCTGGTTAATTTTCTCAATTGTTTGGGTGCACCTCCCGCAGTGTCCTTTCCCACTGGAATACAGGAATCAGAGACGAAATGGGCAGCACTCCAGGATAAAGTTAAAAAATTGCCTTTATTTACCAACAGCAGGGCAGCATAGCAACGTTTCGAGCCTCGCACGGCTCTTTTTCGGCTTGAAAAAGAGCCGTGCGAGGCTTGAAACGTTGCTATGCTGCCCTGCTGTTGGTAAATAAAGGCAATTTTTTAACTTTATCCTGGAGTGCTGCCCATTTTGTCTCTTATTCAAGGTTTTGGAAAATACTTGCATGTTTGCGTCTGCGTTTTTTCTCGAATCCTGAAAAAATGCCAAATCAGCTCCTAAATGTGTACCCTTGTAATAAGCCTTTGCAACAGGTGACATATTTCATAAATGTTATCTTTTTACAAGATAGAAATATGTTACTGATATATATTTTGCTTGTTTGAGCAAATTGGCAGCAAGGTATGCCAGCTAGAGCGCCTACAGTAGCAAGTGTCTGGTATCTTGTTGCCACATCCATTTCTGACTAGAATTTGTGCATGTTTTCCTCTCAACCTATTTAAGAAGCATGTAAAAGTGACCTAATTTTTCATTCTCAGAAATTAAGAGTGCATTTAATTCACTTCTCCTTATCCTTTAATAAGTAGGCCCGAATTTGTGGCCAGACCACAGAGCCCGAGGCTTCGGGTGGCAAAAAGCAGGGTATCCTCGAGCCTGCACTTCTACTGGGGACTGGGCAAGTGATTTTGACACAGAGCAGAGGAATCTGCAAGCAGCAGAAGGTGTGTTTGTGAGCAGGGGGTTCAGAGATGGGGGTTGTGACGTTGCCTTTAGTAGACTTTTTAGCAGATAACTCTCAAATGCTTTATTGAAAAGAATAGTAGAAATATGTGAAAACTAAATGTAACTATTGGTGACTTGAGAGCAGTGCCATTAATTGTGCACCCCATCATTTATAACAAAATAGCGGCAACAACAATTGACAATCCACACGTCAGTCTCTCCCAGATGGTTATTAGGGAGAGGAAGCTGTTGGATCCACTCACAGTGATGCAACAAACAGATTCCCTGTATGTTTATTCATCTGCAGCTGGTAGTTCTGGTGAATTTAGGGTGTAATTCCAAGCAGCAGCCACATGGTGGCAGCAACAGCAAGCAGTTTCACTTTGACCTGTTATCCAGCACATGCACAGGCTGCAAAGTATAGTTCCACAGGGTATGGCAGTCTCTCATAAAGATGTGCCAAGTACAGAGGCACTGCAATGTGTGGGCAATGTCACAGACTGGGCAGTCACTGGGACCAGCAACTGCGGCAACAACCCCGATGCCGCCTGAGGCAGCAACCCCGATGCTGTCCATCTCTTCCGCTCTGCACTTAAAAGTTTAGCGTCTGAGCAGGAAAAAAAGGGGCGGTATCGCTAGTGCAATGAGCTTGCACTGCGCTTTCTGCACTAGTAGAGCCGGAATCAGAAATTCGGCTCTTAAAGTTACAGGAGGCGGTTTTTTGCTGCCCCTTGTAACTGGCCGTTCACTGCCGCCTGAGGCAACAGCCCTGACTGGCACATATGGTGCGGGTAGCACAAATCCTAGAAGGTGATATGGAGATGAAGGCCAGGGGAACTGCAACACTTTGCTCTTATTCTGCTCTCACACTGGGATGATGTGCAGGCTTTACTTAGCGACCCATTACTGGCACTGACCTAAATAACATCCAGTTTCCCAGTGTCACACCTGTTCCCAGCTTCCTGAGCATTTTGGCCAATCACAGGCTGCCACGTCACTGGCCAGCCCCTTTGCATCACTTACTCGCCCCTTCACACCACTGGCCCGTCCCTTTGCATCACTAGCCCGCACCTTCACATCATCAGCCCCCACCTCTGACATCACTGGTACCGCCCAATGCCCAGATTCCAAATGAAGAAAAGGTGGCAATAGGGTTGCCACCTTTGCCAGTGGCTAAATATGTGACTCTGGGGTTGTTTGCTGTATGGATGGGCAGTGGGGGCATAGGGATGCAATTTATTTATATCCAGCCCTGTTAATAAGTTTACGGACATAAATTTGAGCTTTTTGCTCTGAAACTGATCGCAGAACCTATATTCATTATGCTGTTTTTTTCTGTAAGCATAAGTTTTACTTACCCATGTGCCCAGATTGATGATGAACCTGCACCCAACAATGTAAGTACAGACCCTGAATTGTTAGCTAGTAGGGTTTAAAGTGTTCTTTGCCCACCTACACATGGCAAAATGGAAATAGTAACAACACGGGCAATTAAAAGAGGTGATAGCCGCCATGTTAGTTTCAAGAACAGGTTTGAAGCGTGTAGGTGGCAAGCTAGTTACAAAGATGAGATGTAGAATAGAAAGGAAGCCACTGAAGAAGTGACAGTGTTGGAATGTGACTGGTGCATAGTAACATAAGCAAAGTTACTGCACTCAATCTGAAATTCGAAAGTCTGGGCTTTTCTTGGGGTAAAATTGTTTATTTGGGTTTGGTGAAAAATAACAGGGACATCATTGCAATGTTACTTCCAAAAAAAGTTGCTATCTGTGACATTTAAAAAAAAAACCAAACATTAATCTGCCACTCTCTCCTTAACTGCAATGGTGGTGCTGGTTCTCCGCTAACCTAGCCAGGTCCTGATGAAGGGAGGTTAAACCCTCCGAAACGTTGATCATACATACTGGTGATATAATAATAAAAAGAGGGGCCAAGTCCCAGAAAACATGTTTTTTCAAAACACATCAGTTAATAGTGCTGATCCAGCAGAATTCTGCACTGAAATCCATTTCTCAAAAGAGCAAACAGATTTTTTTATATTCAATTTTGAAATCTGACATGGGGCTAGACATTTTGTCAATTTCCCAGCTGCCCCTGGTCATGTGACTTGGGCCTGCACTTTAGGAGAATAATGCTTTCTGGCAGGCTGCCGTTTTTCCTTCTCAATGTAACTGAATGTGTCTCAGTGGGACATGGGTTTTTACTATTGAGTGTTGTTCTTAGATCTACCAGGCAGTTGTTATCTTGTTAGGGAGCTGTTATCTGGTTACCTTCCCATTGTTATTTTGTTTGACTACTGCGGGGGAAAGGGAGGGGGGTGATATCACTCCAACTTGCAGTACAGCAGTAAAGAGTGATTGACATTTATCAGAGCACAAGTCACATGACTTGGGGCAGCTGGGAAATTGACAATATGTCTAGCCCCATGTCAGATATTCAATATTGAATATAAAAAAATCTGTTTGCTCTTTTGAGAAATGGATTTCAGTGCAGAATTCTGCTGGAGCAGCACTATTAACTGATTCATTTTGGGAAAAAAAATATTTTCCCATGACAGTATCCCTTTAAGAAAAACAAAAAGCAGTCAAGATACCATAGAAAAGCAATAACTCAGAATTCCACCAGGTGGTGGTAGTGTGTTGTTTAATAAATAACTATTATATTAAGTTGATGCCGAAAAAAAAAATAAAGCACATCCGTAAACATGTGTAATAAAGCCAAATTAATGTTGTGGTTTCACAGGAATGCATGATTCTACAGAAATGCTTTTGGTTATTCAACTGTTTTTCTACCGAAGACCAATTTCAAGCTGGTTTTGATGTTTATGATATCAGTTGGGCACTTTCATTATGCTGTAGATTATCTCCTTTATACTTTTATAGTTATAATTTATGTTGTTAAACCCTTTAATTTTATTTTTGTTTATTTTCTTATGAGAAATTAGTTAAGAATGTATAGTGTCCATTCCATTATCTGAGTGCAATCAATGCAAATATTATATTTCGATTTTTTCTTGATTTCCATTGCCATGCATATGCGGAGCGAAAAATAATTTGGCTGGGAAGTGCTTTTTATGATGTTGAACATCCTACTAAGGACTGGACCTGAAAAATAAAGAGAACACTCAGCTTACTTTGTTTATCTTAACCATTGTAATTTGTCTAATAATTCCTCGTGATTTTTCAAAGCTTCACTGGAAATATTCAAGTGGCAGTTGCACCTTTTGATCAGGTTTACGGAAAAAAGTACATACCACCTTAAATAGACACATTCACTTTCACAGTTTAATGGCGGATTCCATTTTTGTTTTGTTTCTGCAGTTACATTTCTTTTTTCTGATCAAAGTATCGCCCATATTGTATTTGTGTAACTACGCAAGTCCTGCACCATGTAGTCAGGGGTAAGGCACCAGGCAAATCTAAAATGGAGGGGGGGGTTCCAAAAAATGCTACGTGAAAAGTGCAACGTTTGTTTGATGTAAACATTTTTAATATCTACAATCCTAATTTAAATTGTGTAAACGTAATAAAACTTTATTATATCTTACTATAGAGACAGATACAAATATTACCAAATGTAATTAAAAAAGGGGCTTCCAATAAAGCATAGTTTTTTGTTTTTTTTACATTAAGTCGTATAACACAAAATGTGTATTTGTTCTGTAATTAAACTGGAGTCTCTGTAAATGTTTATTTGTTGTTCAGACTGTGAAGTCTCTGGATATGTACGAGTGTAGCAGCGCTTGTGTAACATCATACAGACATGGGCATTACATTCTAGCAGACATCAAAACCAGCCAGTACTTCTAGGAATGTTAGTGACTGCATTTAGTCTCAGAGTGGAATCCCAGCACGCTAGATCACAATTCCCATGTAAGGCAGGTAAGTAAAATCATCACTGTGGAAGATCAGTACTAAGGTAGATATGGTTCTCACAGAAGGAGATTGTAGCTTCATGGTTAAAATAGTCCTTAAGGTCAGACCTTAGTCGGAAGGGTCCTGGCACTCTTGACAGTCTTTCATGTCATCTGAGTAATTTTCTATTTGGATAGTGGTGGTGTGGAAGTGAAACTTATTTTGTAGTTGTGAACTGGCCTCTTTCAGTACTGCCTGAGAGTCTGCATTCTCATCTGTAAAAAAAAAAAAAAAAAATAATTGTATTCTGGTCAGAGTGGGACCTGATAAACCACCAAAGGCCTCTGTGCACCAACATTTTGTTGTGTAAGGCAATAAATAATTATCACTCTTCACAGAATAACCCTATGACTCCAGTCCCCACCATTAAGACTGCTCCTAGTAGGTTATTATGGCCTTCAATCCATTTCACACCATCAGGACTGCTCCTAGTAGATATTCATATCCTTCAATGCTATGTACAGTAACAGCTGTCTTTACTTTTGGTCCCAAACTAAGCTGCCCATACCTATAGGTGCCAGAATAAAATTCAAATAGGTTACATTCATGAAATATAGTTTAGCTTTATACACAGTACAACAGGTATTGTACTCGTTTAGTATATCCATATGATGACACTTCATTTTGTGTGAAGTGGTCTAGGATGCCTTTGAAAACTTATAAATATTGAAAATTATACTCACAATGAAGCTAATTTACTAACACAGGGGCTACATTCCAGACCAAGTCAGAAGTTTAATGGCCTGCGCATGGGTGTCCCCAGACAGTTTTCCAGGAGGGGGGCAAGGAGGCAAAGGAATCACAATTACTTGTACCAATATTTTGGTTTCAGAATCTACATAGCTTTTCTATAACATATAAAGTAGTACAAATTGCATATGTATAGCATTCTTATTCTGTTACTGACACTTTACCATCATTCCTATCTGGCCCAACATGTGGGTGGCCTGATCAAGCTTAGATATGCTTCTCCAAGTGAGCGGATATTGAAGTGTATGGCCAAAAATGAATATGGCTACAAAGGCCATATTTTATATAATGAACTTATTGCACCAGCCTAAAGTTTCAGCTTGTCAATAGCAGCAATGATCCAGGACTTCAAACTTGTCACATGGGGTCACCATCTTGGAAAGAGTCTGTAACACTCACATGCTCAGTGGGCTCTGAGCAATAATTGAGAAGCTAAGCTTAGAGGTCGTCACTAATTATCCAGCAGAAAATGAGGTTGGTCTGTAATATAAGCTGATGCTACAGGGCTGATTATTAAATTCTGATGCTAATTGCACTGGTTTCTGTGCTGCCATGTAGTAATTATCTGTATTAATTACTAATCAGCCTTATATTGTGACATTTATATTCTATGTGTACTGTATTTCTGAGTGGGTCCAGGGCCGGATTTACATAGTGGGCACCCCTAGGCCCACTACTGTTCGTCGCCCCTGTCCCCTCCAGGGGGACAGGAGCAACGGGGATTGGTGCACGGGAAATTTAAAAAATGATTGTATCTCCAGCATATCTCCAGAGTTTTTGAACCAATGTAGGTGTGGTTGGGCAGCATGCTGCCCCCTAAAAATCCTGCCGCCCTAGACCCGGGCCTAGGTGGCCTTTCCACAAATCCAGGCCTGAGTGGGTCCCTAAGCTCAGTAAGTGACAGCAGCACAGAGGATGTGCACTGAATCAGCAGAAAAGGAGATGGGGAGCTACTGGGGCATCTTTGGAGACACAGATCTTTACTGCTAAAGGGCTGGTACAGAAGCACAAAACATAATGTTAGTTAAGATTTAGTTCTCCTTTAACTGAATTCACTTGTGCATTCACAGGATTTGCATAAGAGACCAAACAACACACAGTTTACAAGATTATTCTGAATTATTTCATAACAGTCTATAATTTAACATTTTAAACCCAGCCTAGTAAGGGTCAAGGGTCTCTGGATTTACATTTTGACTTTTTGCTCTTTCACAAAGCTAGCCAGCATTATAGCTACACTCCAAACCAAAGGGAGCAGATACACCTGCCAAAAATGAGAACACCCCAACATTTCGGCACTAAAGTCTTTGTCAAGGGGATTTCTGATGTGTCACCAAGCTATCTGAAGTCACGAATGCAGAAGAGCGCGAAAACGGAGATTCGAGTCTAATTGAATGGGGTATTTTTACTTCAGATAGCTTGGTGACACCTCAGAATTCCCCTAGACAAAGGCTTGAGTGCTGAAACATTGGGGTTCCTGAGACAGTGGGACAAGGAACTGAAGGAGTTAATCTGCTTTGTGGCGAATGCCCTGACGAGTATGGTTGTAGGCAAACTAACAGCCAACTTGCACCTATAAGATTTAATAATTTGAAAATAAGTATTTACACAGCTTTCTACACACAAGTACATTTATACTCTCTATCACACATACACTTTGTCAGATGCCCACCTGCTCTCATTTTCTTCTTCTGCATGAGAATATCCATTTTTGAATGGGTGCTAACCCCAGGATTTAAGCCTTGCTTAAACTTATGGCAGCTCTTTAAAGGAAAACTATACCCCCAAAATGAATACTTAAGCAACAGATAGTTTATATCAAATTGAATGACATATTTAAGAATCTTACCAAACTGGAATATATATTTACATAAATATTGCCCTTTTACATCTCTTGCCTTGAACCACCATTTCGTGACTCTATCTGTGCTGCCTCAGAGATCACCTGACCAGAAATACTACAACACTAACTGTAACAGGAAGAAGTGAGGAAGCAAAAGGCACAACTCTGTCTGTTAATTGGCTCATGTGACCTTACATGTGGTTTGTATGTGTGCACAGTGAATCTTACGATCTCAGGGGGCGGCACTTATTTTTTAAAATGGCAATTTTCTATTTATGATTACCCAATGGCACATACTACTAAAAAAGTATATTATTATGATAATGGTTCATTTACATGAAGCAGGGTTTTACACATGAGCTGTTTTACTCAGTATCTTTTAATAGAGACCCACATTGTTTGGGGGGTATAGTTTTCCTTTAATGGAAATCTTAAGCAATATATATATGGCAAGAGAATATATTTTTTTTATTAAGTACAAGTCCGGGGGGGGGGCAGTGCCCCTATTTGTGGACGCTCATGGGCCTGCGTATGGGGGACACGGAGCAACCCGTCTAATCGATATGCACGATGTAGTCTTCATATGACAGGTCTCCATAGGCCTCACTAAATGGTTTTGATCATTCTGCGATAAGAAAAAATTCTGGTTGCTTGGAATTAAGATCACATGTAAATAAATGAATACTAGTTATTTTACACTTCACACTGCCTTACATGTGTTTCAGATTTTGTTCAGAACCACTTAACTTAAAAAATGTGTTATACAGTATGTGATTGTGCATATAACACAATTAGAGGGTTTATTTTTTAGAGGGTTATTTCCAGTCATGGAGTTTTGTCACTTACTGATTGCTATGTGAACAGACAGCACAGGTTGGGAGACCGTCAGAGCCCAGATATGCAGACTATGAAGAGCTTTCACTCCATTGATGGAGAGCAAGGTGTCCTTCACCAGGTTAAAATCCACTCCTTTAGGGGTTCCTAAAAATTAAACAGAACTGTACAGTTTAAAAAAAACTATTGGCTATCAGGATTTATTGCCTAGCAACCCTTGGTACTTTCCCATAAAATGATATGACATGCAACAACAGGAATGTAATTTTCACTGGGTATTATTGGTGCATGTACAAACAACATATTGGGTTATGTAATAAAAGGCACTAAGTTTGCCCAGGAGCAGTAAGCCATAGCAACCAATCAGAAGGTAGAATTTACTGGTCACCTGTTTAAAAGCAAAGATCTTATTGGTTGCTATGGGTTATTGCTCCTGGGCAAATGTAGTGCCTTTTATTGCATTTGGGGGATAGTGTTTCAATCCCAAACACACTAATAATGACCTAAGAGACTACAGAACAAGTCACAGGAAATGACTTTATAGTTCAGAATCCCTTCCCAGCTACTCACCTACCTTTGAGCAGAGAAAATTGTGTCGCTGTTCTTTTTTCTATATCTAAATATTTCTTTTACCTTGCACCTGGGTGGTGAAATAAGTGAAAGGGTACTGTCTGCTGGAAATCTATATATTATATACATTTGTTCAGCACTTACCTTCCATTAGAACTAGAAGGACATCCCTAAGGATGGTCAGCGTTGTGATCAGAACCAGCACAGAAAACAGGAATGTACATATAGGATCAATAATTTTATAATCTGGCTGCAGAGAAAAAAAATATTTTTACGACTGTTAAATACTTAACCAAAGTAACCAACATTGTACAACAGAGGTAAGGTTTAAATAGAATAACATATAGACTGATAAGGAAGGTAAAATGCCCTACTCAACATTACATGGAATTTATGTATAATCATTAAACTGCTAATGGGTTTACCCTAGAAATTGCAATTAGAAAGGCTCTTGCTCACTTCTATTGGTGATTTTAGAACTAAAAACTTTAAAATAAATACATTAAATGAAATGAATTGCATTTCACTATAGAGGATCAAGGAGGTGGCTCATTTCCTGTCACAGACTACACGGCTATATAATAACCGGCAATGTAGTGGTTGCAGTAAAAGTTATCAAAAAGTGGTGCAATTCAGGCAGGACACATTCCTACCCCTTCTTTACTCTCGAAAAAAAAAGAAAATATTATCAAGGAAAACATACCTTATAATAAATAACATAGGCAGCGATGAGCACCCCAATGCTCTGTAATAGATCACCAACTACATGGATAAAAGCAGCACGAACACTAGGATTACTGTGATCTCCAACACCATGGGAGTGAGAATGGGAGTTTCCAGCTCCGTGACTGTGTCCATGCCCTGTCTGGTGAAGAGTTACCCCCATTCTTTAGGGGAAGAAAGGTGTTACAGACTAGGATTTAAATCAGCCACATAGTAAATAATCAGAGCAAGCAAACAGATAAATGTAAGTGTATCGCTATATTAAATTGACACCACTGTAGTCAATTCTAGCTACTTTCCATGTGGTGTGAAACCACTAATGACTCTCTTTACACAGGGGTAATCCCTCGCAGCGGGGTGGAGGCAGGGTGTAGTGCAACTGTAACTGTGTGCCAATGCACAAGAACGGGGCGCCAGAGGTTATTTTATGCTTAACCAAGAACAGTATTTATTTAACACAACACAGATCCACAATGGAGCTTAGAACGCAGATAGCATAAATGTAGCATATACTCACAGTACCAGTATAGGCTGAATCCCTGCAGGCCAGGGACACATCAGCAGAGGGTTATGCAGCTTGTGAGAGGCATTGCCCGGTTTTCAGGATCTCTTTAAGTGGCATCTAGGGGAATTCCTATCATCCCTAGTCTCAACACTTTGTCCCTACTCTGGGATCTTAATATCCTCGTCGGAGCTAAGCTGCTCAACAACTTAACCTCTATCACTGATCTATAAAATAATATGCTATCACTTTACTAGGGCCACTGATCCTAGGATCACACTACCCATTCTCTTCCAGCCTGCTTGGTTAGGCTAAAGTAATGGACCTAGACCGCATGGTTCCCAAGACCTTTATACTATGACACAGTGCCATCTAGTGTACACTGTGAGAACTACAGGGGTTACATAAGCACAAGGTCCCCATTAGGACCCATTTAGGCATGCCTGTAATAATATGTGAGGGTGTCTTAATTTTCACATCCCTACATAAGTAAAATCAGGTGGGTATTTAGTCCTTCTGAAATGTAACATGCTTGGGCTTATTATCTACCACCCCATACTCATAAACTGCATAAATATCCCTGTGCAAGGAATGATCCAAGGCATATAGGGGGTTATTTATTAAAGTCCAAATGCTTTTTAGTGGAAAAAAAACCCTGAAAATTTTCAAGATTTATTATACCCATTGGCTGCAAAAAGCAGCAAAAATATTCAATCTTTAACCTGTCCTGAGGCCCTGTAGAAGTCAATGGCAGAGGTCCTATTTGCAATTTGAAGATATTATTGTCTGTGCTGATTTCATCTGATAATCTGAAAATTTAAGGCTTTCCTGACGATTTGACGAAAAATGCTCACTTTTCAGGCGTCAAATACGAAAAATTCTGATTTTTCAAACGACAATCTGAAAACTGGTGGTTTTTGTGGACAATCTGAAAAAGTTGCGATTTTTGCAGATCTGGTTTTTTCATGGGTTTTTATTGACAAGTAAGGGCACATTGTGGATTCTAGCTTGGTCAGACTTTTTTATTTAAAAAAATCTGAAAAAATTCGGATTTTGATAAATAACCCCCATAATGTAGCCTAATGAAGAAATAAAGTCACTGATCAGCTGGTTTCTTGAATACCCTCATCCTTCCCCATCCTAGATATTCTAGAGACTTACCTTAAATGATAGCAAAACATAAAGAATTAATTTAAAGAAGGTTACTAGATGTTGACCCTCTTACTATCTTGCCTACAAAAGATCAAAAACCAGTAATGCGATTTCCAGTAAAATAATTCTTTATTCTAGCCTGATTGATTGTCACTCTGTAAAATGCCTTGTATTTGTTCAGTGGCAATAAACAATTTTCATTTGTACATGTTGTAAATAAACCTTTATCCATAATACCTCATATTTTAAAGGAACAGTTCAGTGTAAAAATAAAATAGATAGGCTGTGCAAATTGTTTTCAATATACAGTAGTTAGCCAAAAATGTAATCTATGAATGTTGGAGTGAGCTGATGTCTAACATAACATAACACAACTTTTCAGCTCTCTAACTCTGAGTAAGTCAGTGACTTGAAGGGGGGCCACATGGGACATAACTGTTCAGTGAGTTTGTAATTGATCCTCGGCATTCAGCTCAGATTCAAAAGCAAACAGTTGTTGCCCATGTGCCCCCCAAGAAACCAAGAGAGCTACAAAGCAGGACGTAGTGTACTGTTATGTTAGACATCCAGTAATTCCAACCTTTATACATTGCCACTTTGGAGGCTCAAGTTAGAGCACTAGAGCAACAAATTGCAACACTGCGGTCGATTGACAATCTTGAAAGGAGTCTTTTGCTCACTGAGCAGGACCTAGCGGGGTCAGATAGTTTGGGGGGAACAGAACAGCAGCAGGATGTTGAGGCAGCTAGCTGGGTGACAGTTAGAAAATCTAAGGTTGGCAAAAGGAAAATGGAGGCTGATCCAGAGATTATACATCGCAACAAATTTGCCAGATTGTGTGAAGATGATGGGAGTATGAACTCTGGATTGGCAATTCTAGATGGGGCTGATCTCTCTAACAGCCGGGAGACCAGTTTCTCTAGTAGTGGTGGGGGGGAGAGTAGAGTCAGGCCTAAGCAGATTGTGGTTGTAGGGGACTCAATTATTAGGAAAGTGGATAGGGTAATTTGTCGTCCGGATCGCTACAACCGAACAGTTTGCTGTCTACCTGGTGCCAGGGTTCGGCATGTGGTTGATCGGATAGACAAATTATTGGGTGGGGCTGGGCACGACCCAGCTGTCTTAGTACATATCGGTACTAATGACAAAATAAATGGTAGATGGAAGACCTTAAAGAATGATTTCAGGGATCTAGGCTCTAAGATCAAGGAAAGGTCTTCCAATGTAATCTTTTCTGAAATTTTGCCTGTGCCACGTGCAAGTTTAGGAAAACAGCGGGAGCTTAGGGAGCTTAATGCGTGGCTAAAGTCTTGGTGCAGGAAGGAAGGGTTTGGGTTCATAGAGCACTGGGCTGACTTTTCGTTGGGGTACAACTTATACAGCCGTGACGGTTTGCACCTCAATGGAAGGGGGTCCGCGGTGCTAGGGGAAAGAATGGCTAAGAGGTTGGAGGAGTGTTTAAACTAGGCAAGGGGGGGGTGGGTGAGAGAAAGGATTATGGGGAAGCTAGTGTAGACGGGGCAGTGGGGTTAGTAAGGGGTCATGGGGGAGGAGTGAGGGGGGCATACAGTTTACCAGCTAAGGAGGTCCCTCTGTTACAAGGAAAACAGAATAATACTAACTTAACGTATAATTCTTTACCAAGTAATGCACATTTCAAAAGTAAAAGTAATAACCTCCGCTGTATGCTGGCAAATGCACGGAGTTTGTCAGGTAAAATGGGAGACCTAGAATTAATTGCATGCTCTAAAAATTATGATATAATTGGTATCACTGAGACCTGGTGGGATGAAACATGTGACTGGATTGTGAATTTAAATGGTTACACCATTTTTAGGAGGGATAGAGGGATTAAAAAGGGTGGAGGAGTGTGTTTGTATGTAAAGCCTGAATTAAAGCCATGCGCTAAAGAAATAAAAATAGCTGGCACTGGTGAGGGTGTAGAATCACTCTGGGTAGAGATTTCGACTGGGCAAAAGGTATCAAAAAGAATTATCATTGGTGTATGCTATAAAAGTGTCGAGTATGAAGCCGAGCTACTCTTGCAGATACAAGCGGCTTCACAGCTGGGTCAAGTTGTTGCTATGGGTGACTTCAATTATCCAGACATTGACTGGGGTAATGGGGTTGCTAAGACAGAAAAAGCTAGTAGGTTTGTAAATATGCTGAATGACAACTTTTTATTCCAGCTCGTTCAAGAACCTACTAGGAATAACTCTCTTTTGGACCTTCTAATAACTAACAATACTGAACTCATCTCTAACATTTGTGTGGGTGAGCATTTAGGGAATAGTGATCATAACATGGTCTCCTTTGAGATTCTGTTGCAGAAGCAATTCTATAAGGGAGTAACTAAAACACTAAATTTCAGACGTGCAAACTTTGACAGTATAAGGGCATCTCTGCAATATATTAAGTGGGAAATGCTTTTCTCAGGGTTAAACACAGAACAAAAATGGGAAGTCTTTAAAATGCTGCTTAATAAATATACTTGTCAGTATATTCCACTTGTAAGCAAGGAACGTTGTTGCAAAGCAAAACCTTTTTGGTTCAATAGAAGCGTTGGTGTTGAGGTGGGTAAGAAAAGACGTGCTTTTAAAACTTTCAAGTTAGCTGGTACAGCCGAATCATTTATAAGGTACAAGGAGGCCAATAAATCATGCAAAGAAGCTATAAGGCAAGCTAAAATTGCTATAGAAAAGGATATTGCAGTAAGCAGTAAAAAAAATCCAAAATTATTTTTTAAATATGTTAATAGTAAAAAAATGAAGCAGGAAGGGGTGGGTCCCTTACTATCAGAGGGGGGTCAGCTGGTTGATGAAAACAAATTAAAAGCGCAGATTCTGAATTCATATTTTTCATCTGTCTACACAAATGAGGAATCAGTAAGTGAAGGTTTCCTTCTTAACAGTCCCAATTCTAGTAATACAACTAATGATGCATGGTTCACACATGATGAAATTCAAAAGAGACTAGAACATGTTAAGATTAACAAAGGTCCAGGGCCAGATGGTATTCATCCCAGGGTAATTAGCGAGCTTAGCTCTGTGATTGCCAAACCTCTTTACTTAATTTTTCAGGATTCATTGCGATCTGGCATAGTGCCGAGAGACTGGCGAATTGCTAATGTGGTGCCTCTATTCAAAAAAGGATCCAGTTCTCAGCCTCAAAACTATAGGCCAGTTAGTCTGACGTCAGTGGTAGGAAAACTTTTCGAAGGGTTAATAAAGGATAAGATACTGGACTTCATAGCAAATCATAATACTATGAGTTTGTGCCAGCATGGTTTTATGCGTAATAGATCTTGCCAGACTAACTTAATTTCTTTTTATGAGAATGTAAGTAGACACCTCGATTCTGGGATGGCAGTGGATGTGATTTACTTAGATTTTGCTAAAGCATTTGATACAGTGCCACACAAAAGGTTACTGGTTAAATTAAGGAATGTTGGCCTGGAACATAGTATTTGTACCTGGATAGAGAACTGGCTAAAAGATAGACTACAAAGAGTGGTGGTAAATGGAACATTTTCTAATTGGACCAATGTTGTTAGTGGAGTACCGCAGGGCTCTGTACTAGGTCCCTTGCTTTTCAACTTGTTTATTAATGACCTGGAGGCGGGCATTGAAAGTACTGTTTCTATTTTTGCAGATGATACTAAATTGTGCAGAACTATAGGTTCCATGCAGGATGCTGCCACTTTGCAGAGTGATTTGTCTAAACTGGAAAACTGGGCAGAAAACTGGAAAATGAGGTTCAATGTTGATAAATGCAAGGTTATGCACTTTGGCAAAAATAATATAAATGCAAGTTATACACTAAATGGCAGTGTATTGGGAGTTTCCTTAAATGAGAAGGATCTAGGGGTCTTTGTAGATAACACGTTGTCTAATTCTGGGCAGTGTCATTCTGTGGCTACTAAAGCAAATAAAGTTCTGTCTTGCATAAAAAAGGGCATTAACTCAAGGGATGAAAACATAATTATGCCTCTTTATAGGTCCCTGGTAAGGCCTCATCTGGAGTACGCAGTGCAGTTTTGGAATCCAGTCCTTAAGAGGGATATAAATGAGCTGGAGAGAGTGCAGAGACGTGCAACTAAATTGGTTAGAGGGACGGAAGACTTAAATTATGAGGGTAGACTGTCAAGGTTGGGGTTGTTTTCTCTGGAAAAAAGGCGCTTGCGAGGGGACATGATTACACTTTACAAGTACATTAGAGGACATTATAGACAAATGGCAGGGGACCTTTTTACCCATAAAGTGGATCACCGTACCAGAGGCCACCCGTTTAGACTAGAAGAAAAGAACTTTCATTTGAAGCAATGTAGGGGGTTCTTCACAGTCAGGACAGTGAGGTTGTGGAATGCACTGCCGGGTGATGTTGTGATGGCTGATTCAGTTAATGCCTTTAAGAATGGCTTGGATGATTTTTTGGACAGACATAATATCAAAGGCTATTGTGATACTAAGCTCTATAGTTAGTATGGGTATATAGAATTTAATTAAAAGTAGAGGGGTGTATGTATGGATGCTGGGTTTTCATTTGGAGGGGTTGAACTTGATGGACTTTGTCTTTTTTCAACCCAATTTAACTATGTAACTATGTAACTATTAGATTTTTGGCTAACGAACTATATTACAAACATTTTTTTTTATTTTGCACAGCCTATTTACCCAGTTTTTATTTTTATACTAAACAATACTTTAAGAATTGTGGATAAATGATCCAATACCTATATTAATTACAGGAACAATAATTCATGCAGTACTTACATAATATTGACTGCAACTGCACAGGCTGAGGTGATCAGCATAGCATCACCTTCAATCTCATAATCTCCTGATATTATACGCTCCACAGCCAGGTAGACCAAGACTCCAGTCACGACCCAGATTGAGAGAACGGAGAGGAGTGCTCCCAGTATCTCTAAAAGAGAGAAATTAGTGGGTTTAGCAACTCCATTTTTAAGGCAAAGGCCATCCATCTTCACTCTGACGCAGTTCAGAAAGCCACCTCACCTGCCCGATGCCAGCCAAAGTTCATTGTTTTAGTAGCTGGCCTTGAGGACACCCACAGAGCAAATAAACTGATCATCATACTCGCAAAGTCTGTCAGAAGGTGAGCAGCATCTGTCATGATTGCTAAACTGTGTGCCAAGTACCCACCTACAGAGAAAAGAAAAAGCCAATTTAATTACAAGCATCTGCAGATGTTCCTTTAGCACCAAAGACCACAGGGAGATATCTTGAACCTCAAGCCTCAAGAAGTTAACGCTACAGTCCTTCACAATTACATATGTATTTACAAGCAAACCATAAATAATTGCAAGAAACCCTGCTTTACCCCTGTTGCAACACATGCAGTAGGTTCTTGCCATTTTAAAGCAGTTATTGAGCTGGGAAAATTGTAGGATTTGAAAAAGTTTTAGTAAAACTACAATCTCAGAGATATGCTCATTTGTATTCATGTGTATTTGTGTTTATATGCAAACAGAGCTGAACAGCATTTCATTTTATTTTTCTGTAAATACAGGTTATTCAGCAATGGAAGCTTTAGGGGTATGGCTTTTCCCAGTCTAAAAGCCATGTATGACATGGGCTTTCTGTATCTACAAATTCTTTTTTTTCAAAAGAGCAGGAACAGCCATGATTGTCCCTACTAATGCAAAGACTAGTGAAATGATTCTTCTAAAGACCAAACTTGTGCAATTCTTGTTTGGCTTTATCAGCCAACAATATAAGCACCTACTGTATATAGTACCCATTGCTTTAATCAGCAAGACAATCCTATAAAAACTGTTATACTGATCTAGGATGGATTTAGAAAACCGTAGAAGGTCCCCTCAGTCAAGAGTGTTGCCACATACTGCATCATACTGTATGTAAATCATATGTAGATGCCCATTATCCTAACATTACTTACCGATCACCTCTCCAATCATGAACAACAAGCAGACCACTGATGCCACATACAACTTCCGACGGGCCCTCTTTTTCTCTTTGCTATTCCAATCATCCTGTTCCCGGTTAGAATGACAGTGCTGGTTCTCCTGATGACCCAGTTCAATACCATTTAAATCGGATATATAAGTGAACACCTGGCTATGTAAATCCTTCCCTGGGATTCCAGAATAGGAGCTGAAAGAGAGGGGAAACAGCAAATGATATACTGTGTGTATAATCTGACACAAATACTATTTTAGTAATTCATAATAAACCCTGATATTCTAAATCTCTGCAATCTTCAAATGAAAATGTCTAGTTGTCAAGGTCACTGACTCCAGCTAACAAAAACAAATAGACTAAGTGGCTGCAAATGTTAAATTCACTTATTTTCCATTGCTCATCTTCCCATCCAGCCCCTTCACTATTATTCCAGACTGCCACCTAGCATCCACAACCAAATACCAGTCGTCAGTGTTTCCGAACAAAAAAGTTAACTAACTGAAAATCCACAGCAATAAAAATGAAGGCTGAATTGTTTTAGAATACTTGTTTTAGAATATTATTTACATGCTAACAAGTAATATTGGAATGAAGTGCTACTGTATCTGCCAGTACAACCACTTCAGGATTCTACAACTGCACCCTAAAATTGCCAATTAAAGGAAAACCATACCCGCTATCAATGTAGGTCTCTATAAAAATATATTGTATCAAACAGCATATATCTAAAACCCTGCTTCATGTAAATAAACCATTTTCATAGTAATATACCTTTTAAGTAGTATAATCCATTGGGAAATCCTAAAAAGAAAATTGCCATTTTAAAGAAAAAGGGCTGCCCCTGGAATCCTATGAATATGATTCACAGTGCATCTGTTGCTTAAGTATTCATTTTGGGGGTATTGTTTTTCTTTAAGGGTTCCAAATTGTCAGCATAAATACTAAGCAAGGAATTATGCTGGGGAGTACTCACATGTGCACAGTGTCGGACTGGCTCACCAGGGGAACCCAGTAGACTCCTTTGGGCCCCAATACTGGCAAACTGCTTCACCCCAAACTCCTCTGACTAAACCCAGCAACCATTATCTTGTATTACTGACTGACCTACCTCTGTCAAACATGTACAGTACTGTACCAGACTGGGTCTGAGTTGGTATAGGGTCGGAGAAGGTGTGTATGGCTTTTGTAATATGTGGCTTTATAGCTACAAAACCCTGTCTCCTGTTCTTCTCTTTTTTCCCCTCAGACCTCAATAGCACACATTTTTTGTAAGCTAGAGGGATCTGATCCCACCAAAAACCTTGCTAGTTTCAATGTAGGATACCAGGGTGTGGTTACATGGACTAGGTACAAAACAAGCTGTATCTGCTGTGGCTATACAATGCACAAGTATTGAATTTTTTTTTATGCTTATGAAGCTCACTGTCATATACTATTGATAAAGGGCCTTGGTGCCCGAAACATGTTGTGTGGAAATTTAATAAATCTTTAATGCAGGTATTCTGCCTACAGCGTGTGATTCCCATACTTCGACAAAACTGTGATATACTATTGATGCCCTTTCATGTATAAAATCACTGGAGGCCCTTCCAGTACCAGTTTTGTTTACTGCAGTATTTAGCCGGTGGAGACGTGGGTTTGGTTTGTATTTCTTTGTATGTCTTGAAAATGGCGCATATTTTATTATTTTATACACACACACATACACAGTCACAGATAAACGTTAGTAGGAGTTTTCAGAGATATGGGAGTAACTCATCAATTTGCTACTTACTGTACATTACCAGATGCTCTATTTCAGATCTACAAGTACTGTACTATTTTTTTTTAAAAGCAAAATATTCCCTTTATAAATAGGATTCTGTCCCTCCAAATTTATTTAGACCATAAAGATTAATGTTATAATGTTTAAGTGTTTACAGAACTTTGCTTACATCCATATATGTATTCACGCAGACCCGGGGAAATACTGCTCTGATTCAGTGGGGCTCATTTATGAACACTGGGCAAATTTGCCTGTGGGCATTAACCCATTGCAACCAATCAGTATCTCCTCTCGAGAGCTCTTTTTCCTGTAGTCATCAGCATTTGGTGGTGCATGCGCAGTAGGCGGCATTTGCCGGTTCGGATCTATTGCGCATGTGCCGAAAGTCATAAAGTTTCTGAAAAAGAAATCGGAAACTTTGTGACTTTCGGGGCATGCGTAGTAGATCCGAACCGGAAAATGCCTCTTACAGCACATACGCCACCAAATGCTGATGACTACAGGAACAAGAGCGCTCTGGAGAAAATGGCTGCCGTGAACTCCGCTGGAGAGGACCTAGTAGAAGGGGTAAGTAACAAGTTAGGGGCATTTGCCCAGGGGGGGGAGGTAGGCCAGGGGGCCTATGCAGGGGAGAGGGGAGGGATTTTTGCACCTAGGGGGGTTGAATTCTCCTTTAAAGAGCATTATGGGACTCCATGTAGGTGCACTAAGGCTGAAGCTGTGCCTGTCAATGTAGTTAACCCCAGAATCTGCTTCTCTCTTCCTACCTAAAAAATGAAGTCATAAGCTTTGCATGCTCTTGCCCTAAGAGCCAGATGTGGCTCGGATTATCCCCACCCAATTCTATACCTTATGGGGCATCAAACATCTTTCATCTACCCTTACATCTGAATCAAGGGTTAACACAATCTGAGAACTAGTAGTTTCATATCAGATCATATACAGGAATGTGCAGTACTAGCACGCAACATACGCGGAAATATATATGAGGAAATATAATATTGCTGAAATTTACAGGAGTCATACAATAATTTTAGTGACCTCTAATTCCACCACTGCACTTACCCATATTCAGCCCTGTCAGTGTAGTTTGATAAACATAAAAGCATGCTTTGAAGATACAAACTTGAACTGAAAAGATTCCTGCCTCAGTACTTACAGGTTCTATACAAACTGGAACAGATGGGAGGAGTGGGAGAAGGGGAAGCACACATGATTATTACAATTAGGAGGCTAGCGGAATCTAACCATTATATATTGATCCAACATTCACCTTGTGCAACAAAATCTCTATAACCTCTTACCATTTCTCCCCACTCAGTAGCAGCTGCTTCTCCACCTCTCCATCCATTTTAGGAAACCTTTTTATTAGCTTTTCTCTTTAGATATGAATCCCCAGGTGTCTTCAGGTGAAACGATTAGTATGAAAAAGTCACAGTCTCTTGAGCTCCTGCTCATGTGCTGCACTCCTTGTCCTTTATCATTAACTTTCTTTATCCCCTCAGTGTCCGTGTAAATTTAGCCCCGGGTGCAAAGTGCCGGCTGCAAAACTTTGCAGACTTCCAAATTCCCCTTCCCCCTTCTGTTCTATCACTTCTCTACAGAAGGCAACTCTGGCACATGATTACCTGTGGGACATGTGCTCTGCTCACACCCTTTCTATTTATTCAGGCTACCAGCACCATTGTGTCAGTATCTCATAGCACTTGCAAGGAATTTTGGGATGTGCACAAACAATTTATATTTATACTCAAAATCAGAATATCGTAATTCTCACTGTGAAAATAAAGAGTTATTATTTGTAATAATATTGTCTTGAAGGGATGCTTATTTACAAAATGTATGTAATGAACCCACTACCCACATCATAGACCTGTTTTTTATCTGGATGTATCATTTTCTCTTTATGTTGTCACTTTCTGCAACTCACTCTAGCCTCATGCAACTGCTCCTTATGAAACAGGTATCAAGGAGGAGTCTTAAGAAGTATAGTTTCTGAGTGGCTACATAGGGAAGCACAGGTGGTGCAGTCCCAAGTCAGTCTGTTTATGTGCAGTCTCTCGTAACAGTTGCAGAAAAACACTGCAGTTGTTTTAATAGACCAGGCAAAACCTGCCAAAGTTAATCGGTCCTGTATACTGCATATTAATCAGGACCACAAACAACCCTGAATTCCATGTCTGCTGACAATTTTTTTAGCCAACTGAACCAGATCAAGAAACACAGAAGTAACTGAGCACTCTATTGGCTCTTACAGAGCAGTGTTGCTAGTATTATACCCAGGGTTGCCATTAAACTGACTGCTTACTGAGCATGCTGGGAGTTGTGAGCAACTTGTGAAAAGCCATGCAATTTTTACATTTCTGAATGATTAAATATATGGTCAATCTAAAGTAGCATCAGTGGAAGTTTATCAATTATCAATTTTCTAGCAAGTTTTGCAATTTTGCTGACAAATTGGTACCCCCCCCCCATTGGTGATTAAAGGGTGAGTTGCAGAATTCCCTCCTGGAGTGGTTAAACTAGTAGACACAGGAGTCAGATATAAAGGAGCCGTTTATCCTAAAGTTAATTTTGACAACAGTATTCCAAGACAATTTAGTTTGCATTTTTATTTCAGTGGACTTTCCGTTAGTTACATTTTGTGTTCAGAAACACTCACAATTAGAATTTCCACTGGTGTATGGATGCTAAGTTTTCTTTAAGACTGGCAACGAGGTAACACTCTGGAATAATAGTAAAGTGCCTGAATGGAAAGATGAGTAATGAAAAATAAGTAGCATAACATTTGCAGCCACTTGGTCTATTTGTTTTTGTTTTCTGGAGTCAGTGACCCTGATAACAAGACACTGTTTTAATTTAAAGGTTCATAATATTCAGAATATCAAGGCTTATTGTGAATCACTAAAATAAATGGTATTTGTGTCAGATTATACATGTATAGTTTGCAGTTTCCCAGCTTCCAGGGAAGGATTCACATAGCCAGGTGTTCACTTATATATCTGTTCTAAATGGTATTGAACTGGGTCATCAAGGGAACCAGCACCTAACCAGGAACAGGATAATTGGAATAGTAAAAAGAAAAAGTGGGCCTATCTGAAGCTGTATTGGCTAAGGGGAACTTATACTGACCTAGGATGGATTTAGAAAACAGTAGAACTGATAATACAGTTATGATTGGTCTGAAATCCCTACATGCCACTAAAGGCTTGCCACAAAAACAAAGCTGCGGTCCCCAAAAGGGAGTTTTGAGAGTCCATACACAATATCAACATCTTACTTTTGTTCCAATAGTTCAGGGAAACAGTTTGAACAATCAGAACACCATGATATGCAAAAGTGGAATGACTCGTCTTTACTTGTTCATCTGTTGACGCACCATAGACTGGGTGAAAGTCGATATTTACCCATCCAGGTTCTGTACAGTGGTAACATTACTAATAACTGTGCATTTCCTCTTACTACCCCCCCCCCCTGATTACCTTGCATCTAAGAATATACCAGAGGTAGGAGATAAAGTTGCATTTTTGATAGGCCTCATATCTGCTTTTTCAATCAACTGTAGTAATGGATCCTAATTATGAATATATGTAATGTTCCAGATATCAGGATAATTAGCATTAGAGCTAGTTATCCCTTAGGACAAGGACACACAAAGTGTTGACTGTGGATTTCCTAGATGGCATGTGAGAATTGGGAAAAAATTGGGAGACTATTGAGGGGACTAGGGAGTGGCACAACCCATTCAGAACCCCCGGGTTATGTGTGTCTGTGTGGGGGGGGAGACAGCGAAACAGTAAGTAGGCTAATCAGGGCAGAGGGTAGCAGGCACAACTATAGTTTATATAGACAAGCTGCTGTGGGGGCAGCCATTCAAGCACAGGATACACAGTAAATAGCAGATAAGTGCTGAAAAATCCCATTGTATACTACACAGTGTATCTGATGTGTATCCTGTGCCTTTTCTCCTATTTCATCTTTGAATGGCTGCCCCCATTGCTATACAGCAGAAACTCATTATGTGGATAAGGGTCAGCCATGTACCGGTGATTTACAATTATATTGCGGATGCTCTCTCTCTGTTACAGCTGAGCTGTTTTTGCTAGCTAGCACTGACAGTGGAATGAGAGGGACTTTATTACCCCCATGTTCCTCTATGGCTGCTATATTTGTGCAGCAGTAGTCCGTTAGTATTAGAAACTTTAACTGACAGATTGAGAAGGGACAGTCAGGTTGGCAAAACAGGTTTAGGAAATTCAAGTAACAATTAATTACAAAAGCAGAACAATCAGCAAAAAACATGACCTATAGGTAACTTTTAATGTATTGAAAAGAAAATGTCAGTGTCAGTATCACTTTAAGGTTCACAGAAGGGGTCAGTTTAATGGGCACCAGATATTCTCATTATACATTTAGGAGATAATGACAACAACAAATAACGTTAAACAAACGATGTGGCATTTTATGATCCAAGCCACACATTGTGTCATTTATTTGCACAAAGGTGAGTATTAAGTTATGAGTATAATGGTAATTTGGGTTAGCATTAACATTGTTGTTGTCATGTATGATTGGAGGATCTGCATGTCTGTATATTTACTGTTTCATGCTTCTAATGTTTCATTTTTGGAAAGAATATGTAATGTTAGATAACACAATAATTCCTATTTCACTTAAACTTTAACTAAACCCAGTAGGATTGTTTTGCCTCCAATAAAGATGAATAAATATCTAAGTTGGGATCAAGTACAAGGTACTGCTTTATTACAGAGAAAAAGGAAATCATGTTTTCAAATGTTATTTATTTTAATAAAATGGAGCCTATGGGAGATGGCCTTTCTGGAGCTTTCTCGATAACAGGTTTTTGGATAACAGATGCAATACCTGTACTTAAAATGTGAAGTGATTTGGGCTTTCCCTTTAGCTGTAAAGTACTAGGATTTCATACAATATCCAGTGTGAGAGAAATGAATTATATAATTATAATAATCTGATATATAAACATTATAAATATAATATATAATCTAATATAAACAACCTTGCACATGAATATCATTAACACCAACGTTTATTTATTAAGATGCAAAAGAAAGGCAGTGAAATTGTATCACACAAAATTGGGATTCACCATGTGGTGTTACCACTTCTTTCCTCCTGCCCTCCAGGTAACATTAGTCCCTAGGACTTATGGGTCGACCCAAATAAAGAGTCACAGCACCCATCGCAAATATAAAACATATTTCAATAAATATATACATCATGATGACCTAGAATGCAAGTCTTCTGGTCATTAGCAGCAGTCCTGAGTCATTGCCCACAGGCTCTCTTTCCACCAGTCTCATGTGATGTCCCCTTTCCCTGCTCTCAGGGAGAGTATGACAGATCCTTCCCACACTCTTCTTCTCAGATGCTTTCCCTGTCCTGCAATTCTTGCTGCCCTGTGTGCAAACAAAGATGAAAATAAGCCTGCCAGCTGCAACAAGCAATCAAACCTTTTTCTTTTTAAATAGGTTTCTGCTAGACCATGTTTGGGATAAGGAAAAATTTATCCTGAATTTCTGTTTATCCAGTAAGTTTTTGTACTATACAAGGGATAAATGAAAAAAAACCTCTGATACTTAACATTACCCCTGTTTCTCACCCTGTTTGGGATATATTTATCAAAGAGTGAAACCTGATCTTACCTCAGTTTGTCAGAAATTTGAAATTCTGCCACTCTCAATTCATTTCTATAAGATTTTTGGGAGCATATCTATCAGTGGGTAAAAGTGAGAATTCATCCTTGACAAATACTTTACAACTTTAAGGGGGTTATTTATTAAAGTCCGAATGCCAAAAACGTTGAGGTTTTGTTTTACTATAAAATTTATTATACCTCCAGGATGGAAAAAGTCATAATCCGAAAATCCGGCATCTCAGACTCACTGAGGATGTATATAAGTCAATGGAAGAGGTCCCTATCCTATTTGGAAGTTTCTGTGGTCTGTGCTGGAATTATAGCCGGAAAATCCAACTGTTTAGGACAAAAATCTGAAAAATTCAGGGTTTTCAGGAAAAAGCCCGAAAAAATCAAGCGATTCAGGAAAAAACTCCTAAAAAACCAGCAATTCAGATTTTCACTTGATTTTTCCGTGTTTGTCCCCAATGCGAATAAATCATGTTTTTTAAATAATAAATAAGTCAACAAATAAATCAAATCGTTGATTCTAGTTTGGTCGATCTTTTTTATTCAATCGGATTTTGATAAATAAGGCCCCCAAGTAATAATAATAGAAATCAAGAGAGTGTCAATTTGTGATTGTGATGTGATGAGTTCTAGTTTTACTCTTTAATATACCGTATATGCCCCTTTAGCTCACATATATTAACAATGAATGTGTGCCAGAATTCATAGCAACAAATTAGCATTTGACTAGTCTTGCACATTATGAATAATAAAAGGGAAATGTATAATCATTTGCTGTATAGGTTAGTTCATGAGTAAAATGTGCAACCAAAGAATGCTGCTGAATGAGGGCAGAGACACGCTCAGATTTGGGGAGATTAGTCGCTGGTGAAAGAACCATGAGAGATGCTAGAATGCTAGAATACTAATGGTTAAATAACAGTCCAAATAAAAAAGTACTCCATCTCAGACCTGCCAAGTTCATGTCAATGGCAGATGACCCATTGACATTTTGAAGATATCCTGATCTGCTCTGGGTTTCGTACATTAGCCCAAAGATTTTGTGGTTTCGGGCGTGTTTTTGGGCATTAAATCTGTAGGATTCAGATTTTTTCACAATTGTATCTAGTCTTTTCCCGCACAAGAAATTTTTATGAAAGTTTCTTGATAAAAAGTCTGTGCAAATTTGGACGGAGTGGTTTTCAGAAAATAGTGAGAATATTATATCGATTTTGATAAATAACCCCCTTGATGTAATGATGTTAAGTCTGTGTGGTATGAAAGGTACTTAAAGATTAGGGGGGTTATTTATACATAATTTGTGGGGTTTTTTTTATAAAATCGAACTTTTAAGAAATCACACATTTTTCTGAATTTATTAAACCCTGAGGATGGAAAAAATCTGAATCAGAAAATCCGGCTTCTCCGACCAGTCGAGGTTGCATATAAGTAAATGGGACAAGTCCCAATGATTTTTTGATGTGCACTGGGTTTCGTGCAATACCCCAAAGTTTTTGCAGTTTTCAGTTGAAAAATCCGAAAAAATCTGATTTTTTTCCCGCAAAGCAAATTTGCAGGAAAATGTAATAAGTAAGCGTAAAAAAATAGAGCGGATTTGATCGGTGCTTGTAGCTGAAAATATCGAGATAAATTCGGACTTTGATAAACAACCCCCTAAGTAAATAGTTCATGGCTGATTTCGTAAATGCTGAAATGAAATCTTGATGGAGAGCAGTATTTTTATATAAAGGCTGCAAAAAAATGTGTACATTTGTCTATGACACATTTTCTTACCTTCATGTGTGTCTTCTTCAGTTTCTTCAAATTCCTCTATATCCTCTTCCTCGTCGTCATCACAGTCTATAAAGGTAAGAGATGTTATGGTACAGTACTTTCCATATGGCTGATACAGCACTATCACTAGCAAGGGTACCTCTTGAGGCAGTTGTGAATATTTGGATGAGGCACATCTGAGACGCATCTGGTAGCTAGGATCCAATTTAACTTATCTATCAGGTAGTGATGTGAATGATAGACTTAGGGGGTTATTTATAAAAGGTTGAATTTTAGAATAATGTACATTTTTTAAACTCTAATAAATTTGATTTCATTCACAATTTGAATGGTATATTATTTATGAAAAAAATTAGACCGTCTAAAATTCGATTTAATAGTCCCGAACTGAAAACACAGAAGAAAAACCCTCGAATATTGCGCATCAAAAATTTTTGACGTGCAATATTTTTTTCCTCCCATGGGGCGACATTTTCACATTGAAATTTTGCTCATTAACATCTTCAAATAGTTAAAGAGACCTCTGCCATTGACTTCTACATAAACTCGTCAGGTTTTTGGTGGCGTATATTCTAATATTTTAAGTCAAATTCGAGTTGGTGGTTTCAAAATCAAAAGCCAAATTTGCCATTTGGACCTTAGTAAATCTGCCCCTTAAAGATGAATAGAGACAGGATAGACAGGTAAGTAGTGATGGGCAAATTTGCTTTGCCGGAAAATTTGCGAATTGAATGAAATTTGGGAAACGGTGCCCTTTTTTTGACGCCGGCATCCGTTTTTTTCTATGCCGGTGTCCTTTTTTTTTTTTTCGACAATTTTTTTGGCCGAATTTTCGCTGGCATTTCGTGAATTTATTCACTGGCGGCGAATCGCACAAATTCGCCACAAATTTGCACCTGCCGAATAAATTCGCCCATCACTACAGGTAAGTAATAATAGACAGGTAAGTAATAACATTTAATAAAAATAACAAAAAAATCATAGCCTTAGCAGTGCAACATTTTTTCCCTGCTGGGGAATAGAAAGATTAAGACCTAAGTTGCACTGAATAGGCCTGTCTATTAACTGCCTTTTTAAAGGTGTGTTTTTTAATACACGTTATTGCTTGAAGAAAAATACAGTATTTGTTCTAAACAATGGTGACTGCATTTTTAACATTCAATGCCATGGTCACCTCAAATCCTACACTAAACAAAGTCCCTTTTCATACCACGATCCCCAACTCACTTGCACTGAAATCAATGTTTCTCAGACATTGGCTGACATGTTCCATGTCCAAGGTGAACTGATCCATATTTTCAAATCCAAGTTCAGTCTTCTCCAATTGGCAGCCTTTGGATGCTTCCATTAGTCTGCAAATATAAAGGGAGTTAACAGACAAACAGTCAGCAGGAATCTTGATATTCATAATACATTAGGTTAATGAAATAAAAAGGGTGAAAATTGTCAAGGTTTAATGACCCATAGCGACAAATCAGGAGCAATGCTTTCTGATTTTGTGCTTTCGATTAGTAGTACTGTAGCAAACTGCTATTACATATTATCTATAGTGCTTTATTAATACTTATACTACCACTTCTCTCACTAAATATAATTTCCATTCTATAACTTTCTCTTATGTCACCTCCCTGTGTTTATTTCAATACAGTAACTCTTTCTCATTGTTGGATTCTACTCTGCATGATTTTATTTTTGTTAACACCAGATCATTTCCCCCATTTTCAGCGTTTCTGTAGTGCATCTTCTTTACTTTTGTTTTCTCTGAGCTAAAAGCACACGGTTATTATTTTATTATGAACTAGATACGGCCCAGTCATTTTGTCTAACATGTAATAATCACACGGTATTCATGCTACTTACTTTTTAATAAGCTGTTTGGACTCCTGCAGGAAAAAGCAGAAAAAAGGAAGTTTAGTAGAGTATTTGAGAGGGGCACAAAATAGGAAACAGAATGTGCAAACTAAATTGAATCATCATAATGGTAAGATACAGGAATGTGTATTTCCCGGATGTTACATTTAGCGGCAGATTTATCAAAGGTCGAAGTGAAAAATTCGAATTTAAAAAATTTAAATTTTGAGCTAATTTTTGTGTACTTTGACCAGGGAATAGTCCAAATTCAATTTGAATTTGAAAAAAAAAAATCAAAAATTAGAATATCGATATTTATCGTGTACTGTCTATTTAAAAATTCGACTTCAACCATTTGCCATCTAAAACCTGCCGAATTGCTGTTTTTGCCTATGGGGGACCTCCTAGAACCTATTTGGAGTCAATTGGTGGACTTTGAGAAATCAATGTTTTTTTTGGAACTTTAAATCGAATTCGATCGAATGTGCTATTATTTCGATTCGTCGGATTCGAATTTGATCGAAAACTGACCTATTCGATCGAAAACTGATCTATTCGGCCAAAAAAAATCCTTTCAAAAATAAATTTTGGATTTTCTTTTTTAATTCATATTTCGAAGTTTTTTAAATTAGAAATTCTACCTGATAATTCTGCCCTTAGGTTTTCGTTTGCACTATATATTACACAAGCAAGCCTATTTTTATAGGGATGTAAAATAATTTGTGCCAAAAAATAAGATAAAAGTTCTTTTATTATCCTTACAGCAGGACAATTTCAGGCATGAAATATGGTTTTGAATATGTTTAAAAACCAGTGACACTGAAGCCTGTTTTTTACTTGGCTTTTTGAATCTAACATATTTAATTGCAGACATTTACATGGAGCCCTATAGCATTAAAGGTATAGTTAAATTAACATTTTGGGGCAGATTTATCAAGGGTCGAATTTCGAAGTGAAAAAACTTCAAAATTCGATAGTCGAAGTTTTTTTTGTTTAAATTTAGCTGTGTTCGATCGAATTAAAATCGATGATTGATCGTAGAAATTGTTCGAATCTAACGATTTTCAAAACAAAAACGTTGACTTCTAAAAACTTACCCAAATGTTGGCTATAGGTTCTAGGAGGTCCCCATAGGCTAACATAGCAATTCGGCAGGTTTAAGGTGGTGAAGTGTCGAAGTTGAAGTTTTTTTTAAAGAGACTGTACTTCGATTTTCGAATGGTCAAATATTCAAAGTATTTTCAATTTGAATCGAAGTTGAATTAGGCCTATTCGATGGTCGAAGTACCCAAAAATTACTTCCAAATTCAAAGTTTTTAAATTCGAAAATTCACTTCGACCTTTGATAAATCTGCCCCTTAGGGGCTGATTTACTAATGCTCGTATTTTATTTGTTTTCACAAATCATATTTTATAGAGCTAAAAATTTTACATTTTGAGGTTTTCTGATTAGTATTCAAATTCGTTCTGCATTTTTATTCATTTGTGTTTTATATATTTTGCTGTTTCAAGAAATTATTTTCCGTTTATAGTTTTAGAGAAAATTAGTTTTTTCGTGGTTTCGCAAACTTTTAAAATCAGATCTTGTTGTTGGAAGCTCTATTCAAATTCAAATGTTGTATTTTTTTTTACTCAGCTGAAAAATATTATATAAAATGTTGGGCATTGACTTCTTTATTGTTGGGGGCCTGCAAATTACCAGAAGAAAGTTAGCAGGTCCAGTCTGCTCCATAGCTTGAAAAGCATTCTGTAGCTCATTGGAAGAGGATTGGAGCTGTTCCTGACACCGAACAATGAGGGAACGCACAATGTTCAACTTCTCTTCCTCAGCTTGTGAAATCTGCTGGACCAGATGAGTCTTTTTTTCCTCCAGGCACCTGGACAGTGTCTCAAACATCTCATTCACATGCTCCTTTTTACTTTTACTGTTCTCCTAAATAAAAAACGGTAAATAAACAACAGTTACATTCACTAATCTCTGTATAAATTACAGAAGCAGGATTTATGATTTCCTGTAAAGTCAACCCCAAACTAAAATTTTGCCTAATAAAAAAAAACACAATTCTAAGCAACTTCGACAGATAGAAGTTCTACATATAGTAAACATTTTCAGTGCTTTTAAAGTTATATGTGAATACAATTGCTGTTGAACTGATTGTTACTTTCTAAACAATGTTTTTTTTCATCCCTGTCAAAGATAGATCTGGTTATCAACTTGATTTCTTACATTGTTTCAACAGTCTGAGCCAGCAGTGCAGAGAATAGGAAGGGACAACACTACTTTAAATAGCAACACATATACAAACATTAAAAAAAAACATAGAAAATGTATAATGAATGTTCATTGCAAGATTGATCTAAATGTTTCTCACCTGTATAGTTTTGCATGATTCTTCAAGTTGGCTAAGAATACACTGAATTCTATCATTACCCGCTACCAGCATTGATATGCTGCTATTCAGCTCTGTCTGTAATAAGAGAGATAAGGGATAAAAAAAAGTTCTGAAAACTTGCTTTTGAACTTTGTATATTCCATATAGCAAGAAAGAAATGTACATGCTGAAAACAAATTATTGGTGAAATGAGAAAGCATAACTAGATTCACACAATGACTGTAACACAGGTCCAGTAAATTAATCTATTTCTGAAAAAGTTTTCTGCTCCTTGTATTATGTAAAACATTAGCAGTAGCGTAACTAGATGTCACTGGACCGAACAGAAAATTAATTTTAGGGCCTCCAACATGTTCAGAGGTTGTCCTGTTTTACTAATACAGGATATGGATACAGATACAGAATTTGAATATGGGAGACAGCTTTTCCATAATTCAGAGCTTTCTGAATAATGGGTTTCCTGATAACAGATTCCATGCCTGTTTCATATATTGAAATTGCTCATTAATCAGGGCCTCATGGGCCCCCTATACCTCCTAACACCCCCCCCCTTGCAGCCGCAGGGTATGCTTCCTCTGTAGTTAGGCCCCTGAATATTAGATTGTGCCCTCACAATGGGATGGTAATTAAACATATTGTTAACGTAATTTGCATTTCTTGTGTATAATTTGATCAGTTAGCACTGCAAATAAAAGGGCCAATACATTGGTAAAAAATGACAAAATGAAGAACAGGTTTGGCAGCTACAATTAAGGGAATACGCAAATAGCATGAATGTAATGGTGAGACTCATGTGATGAGCACATTGGGAGGCTTGAGACTTATTAAATGTATGTCAATTACCACTTAGAAATGATAAAGCTGCATATCCTTTAATAGCGGTCAGCTCAAATGACCCTCTTCAACTTGCTCTTCCTTCACACCCCCACACAGCTGTGGCACTACACTGCAGCCTAAACGCTTTCTAAATATATCAGCTGACTACTTGACTATGCTGCGTCTATAAATAAGAAGTAAAAAGCTACTGAGAGACCCAGCACTGTGTGGGACCTTGAAAATTAACTTTGAGATATTTTAAAAGAAAGTCAGGGAGCCTGGGACTGACAAGCAAGCCTCTAGGATATTTCCATTGGCTGTTAAGTGATGAGTGGATAATCTGTCAAATTATGTTTTATAAAATATAGGACACAAGCTTTATGCAAAGAGCGACAAACAAGTGTCTGTGAGATCTAATTTTATATTGTTCACTAGCTCACCAGCCATGCTTTATAAAAGACAGTCACAGTTTAGTATGTTTGTAGGTTTTAATCTACAAACATAAATAGATAAATAGTGTCATTCTGCCATATTAAGTCGTATAGGAGGTTAGTTTGTGCATGCGACTACTGTGTGTCATCATAACATCTAATTAAACCATGACATGAGGTGATTGTGATACCCTGCTGTGTGCTAATGTGCTCCTCCAGGGCGGCCGATATTATGGTTCTGGCAAATGGTGTAACCCTAGTTTGCATGAAGTTGCTTCTTGTGTTTCACTCACCTTCTGACTCTGGTAGACGTTCTGGAGGGGAGACACATCACAGTCTTTATGAACTCCAAACACTTTGCACATAGAGCATGTTGCCACCTGGCAGCTGAGGCAATAAATGTTTATTTTTTCATCTTCATGCTTCTCACACATTGGATGGTTTTCCTTTTTTTCAGGTCGACTGAATAGTGGGAAAGACACAGGGAGAGAGATTTGGTTGTAATTAGCAGTGGATATTTTTATCTACCAGCTATGGTACACTGAGGATTTGCTTTAACAATAACAGCCTCTGCAGCACTAATTATTGCAACTTTGGTTCTCACCTAGTACAGTCCTGTTTGTAAATATCTATTATGTTTTCCACCAGCAAGTTTCTCTGGAGACCATATACTCCATGACGATCTAGGATCACTTCATGACGACAGGTTGGGCAGCGGAATCGCCCCCCAGAAACTGAACTCCGTGTTGACCAATATGGGTTACCAGCCTGGAGTTGAGAAGTTTGTCAATAACGGAAATGTCATTATATCCACATATCTTGATTTTACTTTAATGATATGTTATTCTCATAATCTCATAATTCACGGTAAAATGATTTATAAATACTTATGGCTAATATTACATTTCATTTCTAATGAACCACTCTGTATAATGGTTGTGAAAAAAGTGTAAAACACAGACATACTGAGAATGTTTTCACTAAATGACCTCCCCAAACCAATGATACTTGATGCCAATCAGAGCTTAAAAGATAAAGGCAACAGGGCGGCTATATAAAACATTATATCAGCATGCAGGAAAATAAACATAAAAGTCAATGGGCACACAAACACCAATATCGTATAAAAATAAGTTTCACACAAAAATAAGTATATAAATATGTTTCACATACACTTAAGAAACAAGACATTGGGCCATAGGGATAATGAACACATCAAGAGCTGATTACTCTTCCCCAGAGCATTACTTCTTACCTGGAACACATCATTGGCACACTTTCTACACAAGTTGTGCTGGCATGGTAGGATTACCACAGGCTTGTTGAACATTTCCAGACAAATAGGGCAGATTAACTGCTTCTCAAGACTATCCATAGAATTATTCTCCCGGATAATTTCTGAATTATAATCCATTTTGCCAAACAATCGTCTTTCTTTTCAGTTTTAGCTATTAGGTCTCTCCTCTTGAGTGATTTTATGTAACAGTCCACTGTGTGAATCTTTTCTTTTGACTCAAGTTGTTCCAAGATTAGCTCCTGATTTCAATGCAGACCCTGAGACCAGCCTATATATAGTCTGTGTCCTGGTCACGTTGCAGATGGTGGGGACGGACATCTCTCACATTCCTATGCCTCTACTGCGGGCTCAGATTTCCTTTGGTCCCTGAAAGTTTGCAAAGCTATCACATGAAGTAGTGAGTAATCTGAGGGAACCTTTTCTGTAAACAGGATAACAGGAGGATCCCAGAGTTGTTTTGTTTTATTTATGGAACCAGGAACAACTTGCAAACAAATGCAATATTCACAGAATATACATGTTATTTAAGTCAGTGCACCTGTCCCCCTTCACACATGTTCTGTCATAACTGCTTGCACTAAACCACACAGAACTATGTACTATATTTAATTTATACCATTTTTATATTGTTCATTTAAGGAACAACAGTCAAACTTACAGCCCACAAGCCAAATAAAATATGCTTTGCAGCCTACCCAAAAATTGCACAGGTTTTTTTTTTTTTGTGTGACATCATCATTACTTCTAAATATTCCAGCTCACATAAACGCTGGATAATCAGCCTCTCTAGTCCCATCACGTTGAACAATTTTAATTTATACCATACACAATATCTCTTGCTATGTAACCATACGCACCTTATTTAAGTAGTTATTTTCCAAATTATTCTCTTTTATTGGATTTTACTGTATACTAAGTCCTTTGGCTTTTGAAATGTCAATAAACCCTCCATACTTATGCTGCCTTTGCTTTTTCCAGTAACACCGTTTGCTGTAAATACATAATTACTGTAAACGTGCAAATAAAAGCTGGTTCCTTTTTTCTTCTGTCCTTTCAGTCTGTACCATTTGCATCATACTCTACATGTATTCTTTTATATTTTGTTCTGTTAAATCAATTCAAATTCCATATCTATTTGTCCAGTTTACTCTAAATTATCATACTCTTACTCAGTCTCTTACTATGTACAGTATATTGCAGAAAATAAGGTGTATGTGAATTGTTTTAGCTGAATCCCAGTACTATTCAAATTTGGACACATCCTTAGTTCTACGTTTTAACTGGATCTGCCACAGACAGTAGATTTTAAGATCTGAAGCAAATCAGCTTTTGCTTTTTTTGTGCTTTGCCCCAGGCAGTGAGTAGAGTAGGGAATGAGTGACTGCTTGGAGTGTTATATTGTATTCCAAAAGATGCACTCGTCTCTCCAACAACTCAAATACGGTGCTTGGAGTATAGGAATACGGCACCTCGACAATATAAAGAACAAATTTACTTCAGCACATGTGTTTGCAAAACCTTTTGGTTTGACATTATTAAACACGGGGTTATCCCCTTTTGCATACACATGTGCTGGAGTAACTTTGTTCTACTCGGAGAGTGATCACACCAGAGGCATAGTGGGACTGGGGTACTGTCCACTAATGTTACTCTGAGATGTTTTACCAAATGTTCAATGTATGTACTTTACAAAAATGGTTTTCTAAAGTCACCTTGTTGTTAGAGTCTCTTCCCACACATAAAAGACTGAAAGTAAGTTTGTGAAGCTGTACTTGCATAAGCCATAAAAAAAGCATATGCACTTCCTGGCTAGTGATGACTGAAACTTTAAAAAAATGTAGGAATCTGCTGGAAAAAACATAATGCAGCAAGGAATGCAGTTAAGGCATTTTTAGCTCTACGGTGGCATGTACATTGCCTCACCTTGTTAGAGAAGCTCATTTCCACTATGCTACAACTGTTCTCCTATGTTGCCAATTTTTTTCCAAACACAGCACCCAGACAGCTCCTTAGATAGACAGGGCTGCAATTCGATTAGTTGATATGGCAGGGGATGTATAATAATGATGCATTTCCGTAACATATCTACCCTCTTCCGGGCCTGCGTACAGGATGTGCACTGGACCCCCCGCCAGATGTGCGGTTTCTTTACTGCATTTGCTGTGGCACAGTGTCCGTTGGTCCCTGAATGGGGGTGGGCCCTGGTGCATCAATTGCCTTTTTTTCTTTTTTTTTTTTGCTGGATTTTTTCCAAGATTGTGTTTTTTCAAAATAATTAATACTTTTGCCTTTACATTTTGGAAGAAATATTGTATAGAACAAAAAACCCTATTGAGAGAAAAAAAATGCAATGAATAAAAGATTCCCTTATTTGGGTGACATAAGCTTTCCAAATAATTAGCATTTTGTACATATAAGCTATGCGTCTGATATATTTCTTTAGGTTATGTTTTAGGTATTTAATGCAGCTATGAAATTACACAAAAATGCAAGCAGATTTAAGCAGCTTTGTTTTGTATTTTTTAGAACTAGATTGTTATTCACATTTAAGCATCAGTTAAGACATAACAAAGTTAGTGCATAGTTTACAGTATACATCTTTCATGTTTCCAAAAGCTTAACATAGGTAAATTAAAATTTTGAAACAGTGTATGCATCTCTATACATATGTCCCCTATACCCAGTGTCACAGTCACAAATGACTTCTACCTACCCATATATACTCGAGTATAAGCCGACCTGAGTATAAACCAAGGTACAGAATTTATTAATAGGTGGAGGGCACACCAATTCAGCAAATGCTGTAGGTAAACAGTGCAAGAGGTGCAAACATCAAAAGGGTACCCCTACAATGGGTACCCCACAACGTAACAGTATATAGATAGATATGCACACTCAAAAGATAATAAAAGAAGGCAAATATGGTACATTTAAAATAAAGCTTTACTTATTTATGCAAATAATACACACAAAGCCACAATAGTAGGCCTGTATAATACAATACATAAGCTTACATGGTATATACCTAACGTTTAAACATAGCCACGTAAGCGTAAGCCGAAACGTTGGGGCCATTCTCATACTGGTGGTAGGTGTATCTGCTCCTTGCTGTATAATTGTAATACTTACTGTTTACTGTTATGTAATTGTGGCTATGTTTAAACGTTAGGTATATACCATGTAAGCTTATGTATTGTATTATACAGGCCTACTATTGTGGCTTTGTGTGTATTATTTGCATAAATAAGTAAAGCTTTATTTTAAATGTACCATATTTGCCTTCTTTTATTATCTTTTGAGTGTGCATATCTATCTATATACTATAAACCAAGGTACCTAATTTTACCAAAAAAAACCTGGGAAAACTTATTGAATCGAGCCTAGGGTGAGAAATACAGCAGCTTTCAATGCTTTCTTTAACTGGACTACAGCTCCCAGCATCCTCCAGTGACCGTTCGATTATCAAATCATAGGGGGCACTAAATTTGGAAGTGAAAGGTTGGGATTAGGAAGCTGTGCTATTAGGGGAGCTGTGGACCTTTTTTGGTGGAAAGAAGGATTTGAGTGGGGATTGGTGGGCAGGGGGTAAGGCCCTAATGCAGGCTCTCATACACACGGAGCAGTCAAACACAGTTACACACAGTTCAGACTCCAGCAGCCAGTCCAGAGTAGCTGCGGGGGGAGGGGGCATGTCCCGCGGCATTGTGACCTTGCTTGTGACGTTCAACAAGGCAACGGACCGTTTCGTGCTGGGCCACATGGATCTCCATCCCAGATCAGCTAGGTACAAAGGATAATTTTTGTGCAAGCAGGCCTGACTCGAGTATAAGCCGAGGTAGACTTTTTCAGCATATTTTGGGCGCTGAAAACTCGGCTTATACTCGAGTATATACGGTACATACAAAAATGCAGTTCTTAGAGGAACAGTTCAGGGTAAAAATAAAAACTGGTTAAATAGATAGGCTGTGCAAAATAAATAATATTTCTAATATAGTTAGTTAGCCAAAAATGTAATCTATAAAGGCTTGAGTGATTGGATGTCTAACATAACAGAACACAACTTCCTGCTTTTCAGCTCTCTAACTCTGAGTTAGTCAGTGACTTTAAGGGGGGAGGCACATGGGACATAACTGTTCAGTGAGTTTGCAATTGATCTTCAGCATGCAGCTCAGATTCAAAAGCAACAGTTATGACCCATGTGGCCCCCCCTCAAGACTGATTGGTTACCGCCTGGTAGCCAATCACTGGAAAGCAAGAGACCTGCAAAACAGGAAGTTGTTTTCTGGCTATTATGTTAGACATCCAGTCACTCCAGCCTTTATACATTACATTATTGCCTAACTAACTATGTTAGAAACATTTTTTATTTTGCACAGCCTATCTATTTACTCAGTTTTTATTGTAATACTGACTGAAAAATTACTTTAATGATCTTCCCTTGGTTACAGAACTAGTTTGGGCATTTCTTTAAAACTGAGATTCTGTAAGTGCCTTTGGAAGCATGTACTTCCTTACAAAATATGCTTATGATAACTGGTGCACAACTTGTATAGAAAGAAAAGTATAAATGCGCTTGTAATTGTTGTTAGGGAGCTATGGAGTTTGTCTCTGAGGAAACTTCAGGCAACTACGAAAAGCTTAAGTGATTCATATGTTTTCCCACAAGCACTTTATATTATTGCTGGTGGGAAAGCATTCAGAGGATAGTTGCACGTGCTGGTGGAGATTCATTGCAGTGCGACTAATCTCCTTGTGTGTCAGTGGCCTGTACACATGTGAAGAGAAGAAAACATACAAGACACTACTCATATGGTAGTGAGATAATATAAGGTTGTATAGCCTTCTACGTGAATTCAAAGAGGAGAGGGTGGGTTTTCCCAGAGACCAAGCCTGGTTAGTCTTTTGGGGTACTGAACGCTACACATGCTGAAGTAAGCTGTTTCTGTTATTATTGGACTTTCTGTTGCTGAGTGAAGATGTCTTTTCTGTTGTCATTGATTGCTGCTGGAAGCTGTTTGATTTTCAAAATAAACTGACTGTTTTTCCTTTCACCTTTGAGTGACCTGCATTGATCCCCCTAATAAATATATATATTAACACACACACTCATTGCAGCAGGTACAGAGGTTCCTAGCAGTGCACAGGGACATGGGGAAAGAGAAGGGCTGTTGCTTAATTTCCACTGTTACATGAGCACATGATGTTTAGTGCCAGTCTTTTGGGACAAGAGAACTAATAGGTAAACAAATTGTTGAGTCCAGTAGATAGCATAATGTATGCAGTAGTAAGAGAACTTGAAATGTTGATCCTGAAATGTTGTTGAGTATCTATAAGGCTATAAAGTACATGCTTAAACCTACATTCTATAAAGACACAGTGGACATGAATTGACTATCAAGCAGCAGTACAAATTACATTTACATTATGAAGAAGCATTGCAAATGAAATTTACTTTATTGAGAAGCAATGCAAATGAAATTGACTTTGTATAAAATGTATACAAATTGTGCATTTGTTTAAGTTTACCAGATACCAACTTGTACTGTCTTGATAACTGGTTGGGTATGGGTGGGGTTAGTACAAAGTCAGGTTAGTAAAAAGGTGGATGAGAATTATTGTAAAGTGTGCTGCAATATGCTGGAACTATAGAAATGATGATGGCAACTAATCATGACAACTAATACCCTCATGGCCCATTAATAAAATAAAAGGATCCACTTATTTCTGCTGTTGTGCATTTCTGCCAATGAATCTCATTTAATTTCTCTAGTTTCACCCTTATTTCTTAATGGTAATCCTACTGTTCTTTTTAGTCTAGGGATAAATGAAATAATTTCTCTTCTGAATGTAAAGAACAGTAGGATTGGTCCAAGAGAATGAGCAGTTACAGCAGACTTGGCACGAAAGTTAATCCTCTTTCAGCTTACCTCTTGTGCTCGTGTCCATGCACCACAAATTCAGTATAATTGAAGAAATGGAGGAAGCAGAGGGCAGAACTATGCCGCAAATGTCATTTATTTGAAATGTACCACACTACATGTTTCGTTTGAAGCATAGTTCTGCTCCTCTGCTTCCTCCATTTCTTCAATTAAACAGTAGGATTGGCACATTTTCACTAGTTAAATGAAAAGCATTACAGATCAGGCTTCCTTCTCCCTCGAACACAAATGAATTTAGGCTGGTTATTTTGGCTGCGTCAGCTACAGCTCCTAGGATGGATAAGGCAGGATCCAGTGTGACAGCACTCTCTGAAATAGAATATGACACAGTCCGTCTGTAATAAGGTAACTCGTGCATGCCCAAACACACAGCCCTGGGTGACTTATTGTATAAACTTAGAGCAAGAAACCAAAGTACTGGGGGTAAGCATGGCACAGCTTAATTAGACAAACACATGTTTATGCCACAGTGTTTTCCACAAGCAAAGTTGCCAAATGTCCGTAATTTCCAGGGACAGTTCCTATTTTTGATACTCTCCCAGGAAGTCTCTGGACATGGTCCAGGTTTTTTAAAACACAATGTTCCTTTAACCAGAAGTCAGTTATAGAGGAGTATTTATGATGCAGACACAGAGTTCAAAATATTGTTTCTACATTTCTACATCTACATAGAACCTAGCACTGGAAGGCCACCACACTGGATGTACTTCATATGAAGCATTGCATATTACCACCAGTTAAGCTGGGCAGAAAGCAACTCTAGAGAAACTTGCATCATTTAGGAAGATAGCATTAAAATACTGGACCTGCACAAGTGGCAAGTGTTCAACCTGGATGTAATCAGACACCCCCTAGAAAGGGATATATATAGGCCTGGCACTGAGCTTTAGACGTTTCAAACGTTATGCAAGCAGTGGCAAAATGTACTGAAACAACTGTAGCAAAGGTCTATGAGGTGAGAGAGAGATTTTATTGTGCAGTGTCACAGCTACAAAGAAAGTTCCTGGAATTGGAGTGGAATACAGTTCTTCCATATATTATCATTAATAAACTATGGGAAACAGTAACATATATTTAATCAATATTTTTCCCAACACTGACCATTACAAGTAAATGCGAAAAGGCTGTACTAATTTGAACTTCGTAATTATAGAGGAATATAGAAGCGAGTGCCAATAATTAATAATATTCGGCAACAGATTGAACATGAACAGGTGCACAAATGTTAACCAGCACTGAAGCATTAATCAGAGTGACAAGCAAAGAAAAGGAATGCAAAATCTGAATCAGAGATGTATTCAATACCCTCATCCCTGAGTGGGAGGAAAAATAAAAAAAACAATAAAACAGCCAAATTAAATGTTTGTCCTTGTGAGGCAGATAATTGGCTACCAGTGCACAGATAATCCCCCTGCGTAATGGACTCCTGCTAACAAAACACAACAGAAGAAAAATGAAGGGGCTTGTATATTTGTAATCTGATTATCTAGCTTGCAATGACCAACCATGGAGACGCTTTAAATCAAAAAAATAGCAAAATAACTTTGATTTCTTGTGGTTAAAACAATATGCAAAAGTATGTTTGGTACTAGTCCTACTCATTGAATTTATGTTGAACAGAGGGGTATGCAGCTCCATTAAAGGAAAACTATACCCTCAGAATGAATACTTAACTAACAGATAATTAATGTCATATTAAGTGAGGTATTAAAGAATCTTACTAAACTGTAATATTGATATCTGGTAATATTGCCCATTTAAATCTTTTACCTAGAGCCACCATTTTGTGATGTGTACTTGCATAGATCGGCTTGATTGATAGCACCCCCAAATCTCATTTAACTTAACCACACACAGGAGAAAGCTACGGGCATATTTATCAAAGGTTGAAGTTAAAAAAAACTTTGAACTTCGAATTCAAAAAGACCAATCGAATGGTGGTCGAAGTGGCGCTACTTTGATTCGAAGTTTTTTTTACTTCTCCCAAACTCCCCCAATTGCCTCCTTAGAGGTTGTAGGAAGTCCCCCATAGGCTAAAACAACACTTTTTCAAATTGGAATCGAAGTTGGACTATTCCCTAGTCGAAGTATCCAAACATTACTTCGAAGTTTTTTAACTTGAAAATTCACTTCGACTTGTGATAAATCTGCCCCTACGTGTTACAATTTTAAAGACAAAGCAAGTGGCATAATTAACAGTTGGGAAACACACACCCCCATGTGGAAAACGTTTTAAACTCTTGTATAAAGAATATCCTATACCCACTAACTACAGAAAACTTTTTTTACATATTGCATGGTTACTCAGAATTCTATATTTCCTTAAAGGGATTTCTGCAAAGTATTCTATTACAAAACCAGGTATATATGAGTAGCAACCCCTCAGATTGGGGGCGAACAACAAAAACCATTCAGCTGCACCACCCTGAAGCCACCACCATAGACAAGAGCCCATGAGTGCCTACAATATATGGTAAGTCTAGGTGGTCTAGTCTATGTACAACTGCTTCAAAAGCCAAGTGCCTATTTGCATTTTAATTTGACATACATTAATTTTACACATTTAGTACATATTGCAACAGCAAAAGATGCAAATTTGAAGTCCAGTCTTCACACTGTTTACTTCCTGATTACTAGATCTCCCCTCTCCCAGGAGTCATGTGCCATTTTCCAGAACATGTTGTTACCAGCAGTATGGGCTGCCATGTAAAACATGAGGGAACAGAAGGTCGGATGGGGTTTGGGGTGGTGTAACAAAATTCTTGTGGCAGAGGAAAAATAAGTTGTTATGCACTTGCCAGTTGTTATATGTCAGTCAGAGCTTCTAGGCCATATGTCTGTTCTTTACAGACCCCCTCCCTGAACAGTTCTGCCTACAATCTTCTTGCTGCTAATTATGTTTGTTCTGTACTCCTTGACCCTTGATCCTTCCTTCTCTGTGTATAAGATGACGTTTTAGCACAAAGGGGATTATTATACATTATAAAACTGTGTAATGGGTAAAACGGAATAGGTACAACAAAAGAAATACAGTGGTAGCAAGTAGGGATGCACTGAATTTGAGATTTTGAGATTTATCTATTTGAGATTCAGCCTAATCCTTCATGAAAGATTTGGCCGAATACTGAAACATTTTTTACTTCCTTGTTTTGTGACAAAAAGTTACTTGATTTCCCTTCCTGACCCTAATTTGCAAATGTAAATTAGGATTCGTTCGGTCAGGCAAAAGGCCAAATCCTTCTGAAAAAGACCGAATCCTGGATTCAGTGCATCCCAAGTAGGAAGACTGCAGCTACACATTACTGGAATCATTATCTACAGATATTTCTGTTGACCAATAGCCTTTACAGTCCTGCTCCACTTGCCAGCTGAGGACAATCGATGCACACTGTTTTCTGAAACCAACTGAGACTTAAATAATTTATTTGACAATACAATTGGTAAATGAATATACTGTGGATGAAACTCAAGCAGAAGGAGTGAAATAATTTATCTTTTTGTCACGGCTCAGTAGAGGCCTTTCTTCAGGAAAAGAAAACTCAGAATATGGCTCTCCTGCAGCCCTTCAAATGATGTACTGTAAGTCAGCAGCACTGCAATAAGTGACAATGCAAACACTAAAGTATTAAACTGTAAAGTTTACACACAAAAAACATTCATATTCAGAATTTTTCTTTAAGATTCCATACACAACAAAGTATTAGATAGAAAATGTTACAATGTTGACGGGGTGCTATGAATAGGCTAAAATCAAACCAAGTTCGTCTAAATTCAAAGGTAAAAGTTAATGATTCAATATGCAGTCCATAAATCCCGATAGGAATTAATCTCGCTGCACAGTCAATCAATTACCCGGTATTGCCTCTTTAAAAGACGGATGGTCATACCGGAAAAAGGTCCATAAAACAAAACGCAGAAAGGGTGCACTCCCCTAGTGTAATGTCTTTAAAAAAGATTCTTTATAAAAATAAAATGCCCTTACAATATTGTAGGCATAAACAGCATTTCAGTAGACAATGAAGGCATTCAAAACCCAATGCGTTTCATCACCCAACTGTGGCTTCCTCAAGGATGTGCAATCGATAATCAGCTTATGAATAGTGAAGTGGGTCTTTACTGTTTGTTTTTGATGACTACAATATTGTAAATGCATTTTATTTTAATAAAGAAACATTTTAAAAGAGCTTACACTAGGGGAGGGTGCCCTATCTGCATTTTGTAAAGATTTAGATAGGTGTCTCCAACTTTTGTTAAATGTCAAATGCAATCTTCCAAGAGCCAAAGTGTTCTGTCAGAAGATAGGTGGTGAGATATACTATATGTTTCACTCAGTCTAAACATTCACACCAAGATCTGCTCATTTAGTTAGGTTACAAATTTTTGAGTTTGTTTTCAGGCTATAATGAGTGTTCTATCTGGACCAATGTGACCTGATTTGCTGTTAACTCTGTACTTCTCTCTATATGTGGAATGATAAAACAATAATAATACTGCCGTGCTGCAGTTTCAACTTTACAAATTTGCTGCAAAGTTGAAACTGTAAAAGTTGGAAACTTTTAAATATTAGTGAAGTGTGCCAAAGTGCAGATGGTAAGTTTAGCTGGTGAGATTTAGGCAACTAAGACATGTTATTTTACCGAGTTGCACACTGGTTTCAACCAAGGTTGCCATCTCTTGCCATCTTTAATGAAAAAAGCTTTTGATATATCTATCTTATACAGGGCTACATTGGTTTCAACAAATGACTGCTGGTTGCATAGTTAATGTATGCCAGTACTGAAAGGGATAAAATACCTACTCTGGTTTCACTCTCATCATGTTCATTTCATCAGTAGTCTGAAATAACTTCCTTGACAGTATCTTCCTCATTAGCTTTATGACTATCCTCATGCCCATCCATGCCTATTTTTGTCCTCTGTTCCTCATTGTAATCATCATCATCTGCCATTATTCCTAAATTAAAATTTGTCTCCAATCTGCTATAACCACACACTGATCTGCCCATACCCACCAATTACCATGTTTTGCTTTACTAGAAGACCCCCTTTTAAACTAGTAATTTTGGGACTGGCAATGGAAAATTCTCCGATATGGAGAATATCAAAATGCATACATACAATCAATATCAAAAATACCCTTAATACAGTTTTAATAATTGCGGGTCAACATATTATTAATATACTCTAACAGGGCTGATTTATTAAACCACAACTTTTTCTGATCAGGTTTTTTCACATTAAAAACCTGAAAAAGTTGTGGGGGGAAATGTCAATGTTTTCTGGATTTACTATGTAACAAAACTGAGAAAATTCTGAATACAAACATACTCCAGCTAAAACCTGTTGAAAACATGTTGAACTCTATCCGGAAAATCTGCTGCTTCCAGTCTCAACAATCCATGTATATGGATACAGATGACACACACTCCAGCAATAGTGCTAAATTATTCTTGTGATTCACATGTAAGTGCCGAACGCAGGTGAAATGCTACATGCTGCGTCCCACCTGCATTTGGCTTACATGCGTCTGTGTGAGTACAGCCCCCCTTGACAATAATTGAGTGCATCTACTCCTGCGCTCCCCTGCGGTTGAACGGAAGAAAGCGCAATGCAGGGGAGCGCACGAAAAAATGCCCGTGTGTAAGAGCCCTTATGTGCAGCCATGCATCTAAATGAATTGCCAATTAGCCATGCAGGCTGTGAATTCCATGTGTGTTCAGTTTTAAAGGGGTGAGGTGTAGGGTTGCCCCCTTCTCTGGATAAAAATACCGGCCTTCCTATATATTTATCATTTTTTACTATTAATAACATTGGGATCAACCATCATTTTTACCAGCCTTGACGGTAAGATACCGACCAGATGGCAATCCTAGTGAGGTGGCAATAGGTTTGCCACCTGGCCAGTATTTTCTATTTATGCTTGATGCCAATGTTATTAATAGGAAAAAACAGCAAGAATAAAAGAAAGACAATATTTTTTTCCAGAAAAGGTGGCAACCCTAGGTATATAATTCTTACCTTACACACACAAAAGATCTGCATTGCTGCTGTCCTAAGTTATAGCACTCTTTTGTACATTAATAAAAATAAAAATATGACTTAATCTCAATATCAGTCCACCAAAATACCCTGGATTTTTGTGTCTTCTAAATATAAAGCAATGCGCTTGCATTTTGTAAAGGATATACATACCTCCCAACATTTTGGAAATAAAAAGAGGGACAAAAAAGTTGCTGCGCGTAGTGTGGGAATTTTTTGTTTGACGACGACCATTTTTGTGGCCACACCCCCTAATTACCCTGTTAATTTTACAAAATGTCGCTGGTTATAAAAGTTTGCACATATTTCTGTGGGGTTTTTTCAGTTATTAGAGTTTTGCTAATGAAGGTGAATTGCCCTCTAAGCTGTAGGTATAACTTTCCCCAAGAGACCTGTTATCTTATATTGTTACAATTACTTATTTGCTTATCTAGATACATTTGAGCTGTTACAAATGTATCTTATCTTTTGTTGTGGCTGTTCTGGGCTCTCTACCAAAAGTTCGTGGATATATATACATTTTAATTTTGCATCCCATTCACAAATTTTGGCCTTGAAGTGCAGATACTCATTGGATATATAGATAGATATAAACATATATCGAAAAAAATAAAGTTAGTGCACCTACATTCTGCCTGTCTTGCCAAACTAGAAAAACAACAACTGTGACAGACAAAGAGGTATGCATTTATATTATATGTACAGCACTGTCAGCACAACTGCTTCCTTTTTTGTTTTGTTTTACTTTTTCCCTTATTAAAGATGGCGACGTTTAAATCAACGTCACAAGTTCCGTTTCTATTGGCAGCTGGCTTTCCCCCCGGATGTAATGATTTGATATTTTCCCGCCTTGTTTGCACGCTCTCACGTTCGTTGTTTCTGCCAATAAGAAACTTTGTTCCCCCGTGACGTAATGGTGAGAGCGCGCAGACGTCTCGGAAACGCGCGGGGAAAAATGGCGGCGGCCACAAGAGAGAAAGGCGCTGAGGTGAGATAATACACTTTGACATTAAACGTTGACATGCTGCGCGCTGTATATACATATTTGTATTCAAGAGACTTTGGTAGAGCCATACATGATACGATATTTATAATCTGCTGTATGTGCTTTGTTATATCAGCTTGAATAGTAATGTATGCGCTGCACTCACATTGTTAATAGGATACCACTATACTGCTGTCAGTCAAAGTGCTTCATGATTCATATTAGATTTCATGTTAGTGAAGAGCCTACTAAACCGTATGATTATTTAATTGAGTACAGCCACGTTAACGTGTGTATGGTTATTTTTATAATCAGCATCATAGAAACGGAGAAACATGTAAACAAATACCAAATACATACTCTTTGTGGATTTTTTAAATATCTATTCGTGTTAAGAACTAAATATGTCTTTTGTTTCTTTCAGAAGCTAAACTAGGGAAAACCTGCAAGGATGACATAAGTTGTGAAAGAATGGGAGAAGCTTTGCATGTAAGATATGCTTCTGTGCTTAGTTATTGTAACCCCAATAATGTTTCATCTCAGAAATGTTCCTTTAGTCAACCATATTTGAGTTTGAATTGGATTTTGCCTCTTCTACACCTTGAAGCCTTCCTTTTCTGCTAAATGCTTGCTGCATGGTCTAAACATTAAATCTAATCATATAAATGAATTGTTTTTGTAAGTTGTTTTTTTTTTTTTTCTTTCTCCGAGCTGGTGCTTTTCCATTTTACTTAACTCTCTCAAGCATCTATTGCATGCGTAGTGTGGTGCTGCATTACTTTTCTTCCCCAGGCTGCTTTTTTTTTTTTTAAAAAAAAAAACCAAAATTGTTTAAAAGTATCATGTATGCATAGAAAAACTTAACAATTGGATCACTGGGGTGCCAATATTTTAGGTAAATTGGGCAAACTTTGTTTTACAAAGTTGTGAATCTGTACAATGTAGGGATGCACCGAATCCACTATTTTGGATTCGGCCGAACCCCCGAATCCTTTGCGAAAGATTCGTCCGAATACCGAACCAAATCGGAATCCTAATTAGCATATGCAAATTAGGGGTGGGATGGGGAAACATTTTTTACTTCTTTGTTTTGTGACAACAAGTCAGGTGATTTACTCCCGCCCCTAATTTGCATATGAAAATTAGGGTTCGGCTGGGCAGAAGGATTTGGCCAAATACTGAACCCTGGATTCGGTGCATCCCTAGTACAATGTAAACGATACAATATTAAAGGGGTTGTTCACTTCTAACCTTTTTTTTTTTTTATTTTTTTTTTACTTTGGTTGGTTTCAGATTATTCACTAGATCGTGTAAAGTTTTGTACAGCTCTGGTATGGGGGGGGGGGTCGCTGACTCGTTTTACATTTAAACGATACATTTGTTATCTTTGTCCCTGCTCAGAATCCCTGAGTTTCATTAAATGCAGCTGTTAGAATTGACTCAATAGTTGCTAATATTCCACGGATACTCCTAAAAAAAAAAAAATGTATCGACTAAACTTAGCAAATTGTAACAGTTCAGATTGCTCCTGGATCACTGAAACACTAGAGACAGGAACACTAAACTTTAAAGGGAACAGTAACACCAAAAAATTTAAGTGTTTTAAAGTAATCAGAATATCATGTACTGTTGCCCTGCACTGGTAAAACTGATCTGTTTGCAGAAACACTACTATAGTTCATATAAACAAGCTGCTGTGTAGCAATGGCGGAAATTGAAAAACGGTTATATGGCACAGGTTAACTAATGGATAACAGATAACACCATTTGACAGACAGAGCTTATCTGCTGTGTAACTTGAGCTTTTTCTCCTTTGAATGGCTGCTCCCATTGCTACACAGCAGCTTATTTATATAAACAATAGTAGTGTTTCTTAAGCAAACACAGCAGTTTTACCAGTGTAGGGCAACACTACATTATATTTTTATTACTTTAAAACACTTCTATTTTTTGACGTTACTGTTCCTTTAAACCTAAATTTTGGGAAACCGGTAAATAATAAAATATGGAAAGCCATGGACAAAAGTATTTGTTTATGCTGAACAATCTGAAAACAAGTGAACAGAAAAATATAGTTTGTAAGGTGAAAAACCCCTTGAAAATATTTTATATTATTGTATATATACGTATTTGTAGTTACAAGCACTGTGTAGTATTTTGATTAATTGTAAATGATAATAGCTACTAATCATTAATGGAATACTTTCAAAACTTGGTTAAGAATTATTGCCCTTTATTAAAAGGGAAACAGTGCTGTATTTTCACCTCTTGGTTCCTGAAAGTCCTTACAGTTCAGTGAAGGGTAACACTGACCAGTTCATATTTGCATCTTGTTTTATGCTTGCTGAATGATACCACCCCATCAATTGATCGTTGCAACAATGGAAAGGTAGCCAAATAACATTTGCATTGCAAAAAATGCTCCCATGCCCCACCTAATGGTAATCCAAATATGGCTAATCCAAGTCACCACTCCAGTTGAGCAGGAGAATCAAGAGTATATCTGTAAGCAGTTCCACTGTGAAGTGTTGACTTATGAAAGCACCGTATCCGGCAAAATGACATGATAGCTATTTACACACCTATGTTACAACAAAACATACATTTATTGGTTCAAGAGTTTAATGTTAAATGGTAGAAGTAATTACTTGAAATGTACACAGTGTAATTTAGTACTAAAACTATACTATAAAAATCATGACCGGGTCCCTTTAGGTGTCCCTCTCTACTTGACCACTCCTTCTTAAAGGGATACTGTCATGGGAAAAACTTTTATTTATTTTTTTCAAAATTGGCGTTTATCTGGGCCAAAGGAATGTCTTTCATGTGTACTTTCTGGTTGAGACTTGGTCAGGATAATTATCATGCTGAGCAGACATATATTCCCAGATAAACTAGGTATTAATTTTCTTTGCTTTTGAGTTTTGCAAAAACATAATGCAGAGTCTAAACTGTCTAATAATCCATTTTATATGTAGTGAGTCTGAAGATGGTCAGCAGCCAGCCCAAGTATGACTTGATCCGGGAGGTGGGCCGTGGCAGCTACGGGGTGGTATATGAAGCACTGGTACGCAGAACTAGCCAACGAGTAGCTGTTAAGAAGATCCGCTGCCAAGCGCCTGAGAATGTAGAATTGGCTTTACGGGAATTTTGGGCTTTAAGCAGCATCCAGGGCCAGCACCCCAATGTAATTCACATGGAAGAGTGCGTTTTACAGAAGGATGGAATGGTTCAACGCATGTTGCATGGTTCCAGCTCGGTTCTCTACTTACCGGTGAGGAACTGGATTTTATTTAGGAGGTTTGGAGGAGCCATAAAGGTTTTATACAATTTCATCAACAGAAAGGACCATGTATATGTGTGTGTGCTTTTTGTTTAAATCATTTGTTCACCACAGACCTGCTTTTTCCCGCCTGTAGCTCTCTCCTGATTCCAGTATGTTTTCTCAAATAAAGGGCGAGTTTGTAGAGCTCCCACAAAAAACTCTACACATATTGGTTAAAAAAACAGGGCAGGAGTGAAACAAGCAGGTGCCAGGTAGCAGCAAGAATAAACACAACTTTTATCAATGCCATGTTGTAAACCAGTAGCATTAACACAAAAGAGACATAAAATAGTAAGTTAGGTTGAAAACACACGTCCGTCAAGTTCAACCTTCTCTGTCTGTCTTAAACATGCCTAACTGCTACTTAATTCAGAAGAAGGGCCAGTCACTGAATTAACTTTTTTTTCAATAACCCTGTATCTCTGCACTTGCTAAAAAGCCACTTCTTGAAGTTACCTAATGTATTGTAACAGTACAACTCATTCAGGGAGAGATTTCTACAACTTTGCTCTCATTGTAAAAAAACAAAAACCTTTCTGATTATATAAATGGAACCTCCTCACTTCCTTTGAGTGAAACATATGGAGATTTTTTTTCTGATACAGTACTCATACAAGAAATATAAATGCTAATTTTCACTACTGTGTTTGTCTTATCTCTAAAGTTGGTAGAAACATCGTTGAAAGGCGAGATTGCGTTTGATCCGCGCAGCATTTACTGTCTGTGGTTTGTGATGGACTTCTGTGATGGAGGCGATATGAATGAATATATTCTTACCCGCAGGCCAAGTCGCCGCACCAACACCAGCTTCATGTTGCAGCTAAGCAGTGCCCTTGCCTTTTTGCATAAGAACCAGATCATCCACCGTGACCTTAAGCCAGACAACATTCTGGTGTGCAAATCTCGTGATGGAGTGGATGAACCTACTCTCAAAGTGGCTGACTTTGGTCTCAGTAAAGTGTGCTCCAGCTCTGGCTTGAACCCAGAGGAACCAGCCAATGTCAACAAAAGTTTCTTGTCTACAGCCTGTGGCACGGACTTCTACATGGCACCCGAAGTGTGGGAGGGTCATTACACAGCCAAGGCAGACATATTTGCTTTGGGTGTTATTCTTTGGGCCATGCTGGAGCGGATTACCATCACAGACACTCATACCAAAAAGAGATTGTTGGGGGGCTATGTTCAGCGGGGGGCTCAAGTAGTGCCAGTGGGGGAAGCTTTGCTGGAAAATCCAAAGCTAGAGCTTCTTATTCCTGTTAAGAAAAAGTCCATGAACCGGCGCATGAAACAGCTGCTGCATCAGATGCTTTCTGCAAACCCCCAGGAGCGTCCTGATGCCTTTCAGCTGGAGTTGAAGCTTATCCAGATTGCTTTCAGAGACTACACATGGGAGACGTGACAGGGTCTGCAGAAGAGCTTGTGATTGGAAATATAATTCTGCCTTTTTGTTTCATGATCACAAAACATTCTTAGTAGCCCTGTGAAAAATGATCAAATCAATATGAATGTCATAGGTTGTTTCAGCAACCTGTTGGTTTACCTCTAAATGCCTCTGTTCTCTTTCTCTGCACTAGCAGAACATCAAACATGCACTCACTAAAGGGCTTGGTGTTTGAGATGTTTCAGGTCTCTTGTCTTATAGAGCCATGCCTCTGTCTTCTAATAATTCAAGCGGTTGGCTACTTTTCTATAGCACTGTTTGCACCTTCAGTGGCAAATATTGGTTGATAAACCACAACCTAAGTTCGCACACGTGGGTTATAATTTCACATTCCAGTGACAATGCTTGGCCTAAACAACGCTTGTGATCAGCTGATGATTCATAAGTTATACATGAACATAGAATGGGTTTTTGTTTTTATGAATGTATGTATTTATTAGTATGCAGCATATGTGGCTGTTCTGCAGAGATGATTGCATTTCAATGTTAGATGTCTTGTCAATAGCAGATTAGATTTGTTCACTAAATAAAATAGAGGGGGCCTGCCCAGCATATGTTGTTTAGAATTGTAAATCAGCTGTATAAATAGAACACCTTTGTTTATTGCTAACTTATGCAGTATCAGATACTTGTGTTTAACCGTTTGCGTGCAGCGGGATTTTATCCATCCGTGTGTTGCCAGAAAACACGCAAACCTGAAACTATAGTTGCAACGACAATGGTGTTTTAGGTGGTTAATGATAATTTCAGTTAAACAAGGCATTATTAAAGGGCATGGCATATTCAAATCTGAAAAGTGTTAGGCTTTACAGATCTTCTAGTTGGCAAAAACAATATATCTGCAAGTTCTGGGAGATACATTCTTCCAAAGTACCTGAAAATATAATTGTAGTGCATGCCATAACATTTTGGGAAAGCCAAAGTGTGGAACAAATTATCTCTTAACAATGGCATTTTTTATCAATAGAAAGAATTACACAATATATTTTGCTCCTTTTAATATACAGAATCCAACATGGCCCTCAGGTAGCCCTCCAAGTTATTGTTTGGATGCTCAAGTTTGACAGACTTTTTGCCATGGCTTTATTATTTAAATCTAATTTGCAGTTTGCTATGTAGGAAAAGTTTCTCCAATGTGGAAGAAGTTGAAAAGCAGTGATTGAACCCTCCTCACCAGCATCAAATAGAGCCACTTGCTATCCACCTAACAATTTACATACATAGCAGCTAACACTATCACATTCACTCAGTCCTGTCAAGCATCACACAAGCACATTCATTTATTTCCCCCATTGGGCAAATAAAATAGCGTATTCTATTTTATGAAAAAACAGTTGCAAAAAAT